>JANVCJ010089584.1:0-10476 GCA_026413505.1 Epizoanthus ramosus
CACGCCAGCACATTGGCAGATAGGCTAGGCAACTCATCTCTTGTCGCTTCGAGTCCATAGACGTATTTTCGATGTTCCAAAGAAACCATTTATGCGACCAAATCCAGCCACTAAACCATCTCGAACCCCGTTCAACCGGTATCTGGGACGTCGACCGTTGCAAACTGGGCTTGGTAGCCTCGACAACTCGACAATCTCTCACTGCATGGGGGATCCAAGGGCTGTTATGCTCAAGCACCATTGTTCCGAACAACCAATGACGATGCGAGAAATGCTTGAAATGAGATATAAATAACTCAACGGAGATTTTAAAAAATAAAGTAATCTTCCATGTGGCCCACAATGCTCTTTTCAACAAGTGTGTGGGTTCTTTTATGTCCCCCTGGCAGATGATGTTTTAAGGAGACTAGACCAACGGCTTAACGTCCCTGTCCACGGATGTGAATGAAGATCGCACGAATTCAACGCCCGGCAAGGCCGAGTATTGAACGCGGGACCTTCTGGTTGGGAGGCAGAAGTCTTAACGACTGCGCCAACCACGCTCACACATCCGGGTATGGCTTGGCACGTGACTTATTGTCATCAGTTCAAACCATCACGGAGTCCCCGAAAGTACAGAAGCAGCCTTTACTCGGTGATTTTTGTGAAGCAGGCTTATACAGAACTGCAAAACACGGATGTGAAGGCATATTTTTTCGAGGGGCAAAAATTTCACTGTTTCAATGCCAGTATAATGCTCTATGTTTTTTTTAAAAAAAATGAAAACGGCAATCTTGTAGATACTAGATACATTCAGCTGAATTCTCACCAACTTTCTCGCAGTATACAGTGTAAAGGTTGATCGGTTCTGGCCAACACAGCAGGGGAATTTGATTTGGTAAACGATGTTAGTTTTGTTTATTTTATGCTGGACATCGACACTTAATTTCCTGGTATTTTCTTACACATTATCTCAACAGCTGCTCTTTGAGTTTTAAAAAAATGGGAAAACGCACTTTTAGAACATGGTTACCATGGCAACACGGTGTCACATATAGCCAAAAGAATTACACTACATTATTGTTTATACAATTTTAGGAAAAGTCACCAAATTTGAACTCCAACATCAAACGCCTGGGTACCTTCCCTAAATCCGCATCTGCAGAGGTGTTCCGTTGTACGAGCAGTATTTGAACAGCATAACTCAAAGCTTGGTGCAGGAACAGAAGAATGCAACCAATAAAGTTGGTTGAAATCAATTTGAAGGTATACTGAATTTGCAAGCCTAAAATACCAAATTAACTTTATTTTACCCATTGCCTAAGCCGATTTCAATGTTACAGAGTTGTGCGTTCGGCAGACATTTGTATATGCATAAATCGTTTTATTGCACGCTTCCTAATACCATCCAAGAATCTTTGGCTACGAATTGAAAAGCAACGCAACGTTCACTACTTCTATGTCTACACGGTTTTTTAGAACAACTTTATAAGAACACTGAGGCTCAGATCGCCCAAAGTCTAAGAACAATTTAAAAACAATCTGAGGCTGGGAAAACTCGGAGCCATAACAAGACCCGGAGCCATAGCAATATTTCAAGACGAAATATTATTTTCCGCGCTTAATTTGTTTCCATCTGAATCTCGTTGCCAGGGCTTTTGAGCCTTTTAACCTTAAAAGCCCTAGGAGCGACGTTGTGTTCATTTCACTACATCAATTTTATTAATTATATAAATAAGAACAATTTAAGAACAATTTGAGGTTGAAATGCCTAAATTATTAAGAACAATGCAGGAACCTCGGTTCTTGTAAAAAATGCGTGTAGTTTAATGAATCAGTCCAAGATATCATAAAGTAGATGTTTTGTCCCGGCGTAGGTATAGATATTTTTCACTTTTAAAAAATAAGTACAATGGATGAAATCTCGACTTGAATAGCGAGGTGCGCAAGGTGGTATCGGGTAGAAACACATCTAGGCGCGCAAGGTGGTATCGGGTAGAAACACATCTAGGCGCGCAATGTGGTATCGGGTAGAAACACATCGAGGCGCGCAAGGTAGTATCGGGTAGAAACACATCTAGGCGCGCAAGGTAGTATTGGGTAGAAACACATCTAGGCGCGCAATGTGGTATCGGGTAGAAACACATCTAGGCGCACAAGGTGGTATCGGGTAGAAACACATCTAGGCGCACAAGGTAGTATCGGGTAGAAACACATCTAGGCGCGCAATGTGGTATCGGGTAGAAACACATCTAGGCGCGCAATGTGGTATCGGGTAGAAACACATCTAGGCGCGCAAGGTAGTATTGGGATATTATTGCACCGTTCGGCTCAACCTCACTCATTTTCTCTTGGACCCAACTTCGATACAAGTTGTTCATTATTCTGATATGTTTTAACAGTTTCCGATCGTACTGATACGATACAATAAGACAAGTTGTCACCGGTTCTGTCCGGTTCAGACCGGCTCCGGTTTCTGCATCCAACAGGTTCCAACATGTTCTTCTATCGTATCACAACTGGAAGATAATAGACATTATACCAACAACGTTTACGTAATGAAATGTGCAACTGAGACTTTGTTCTCTGGATATCGCGGAGCTTATTGTGATCGATCAGAGGTTACTATCTGACGAGGGGTGTAGTGACAGTTGAAAGCTCACAATAAGTTTCACGATATCCAGAGAACAAAGTCAATTACACATTTCATTATCATCCTGGATAGATGAATTTGCATTAAAGTTGTTGTAGTTGGATGAATTTGCACAATTCAACGTTTACGTAAAAGTAGTGTACATAATCCAGAAAGCTGTCGTGCTGGCATTACTCGTCATAGGTAGCTACACTACGCGAGCAAAATATTCATTTTGTAATTTGCCAAATGCTATTTATACCAAACCAACATCTATTTGTAATATTTTGATATTTCTTAAGTAAGCGTTTTACATTAGCAACTTGTAATCGGCAGATAAATTGCTGAAATGTTACTAGTTTACTGTAGCCATTAATGTCGCTGAGTGCTTTCTATGTTTTCCAAAACATCCCACTATTGGTACCATAACAACACAATACATTATTAAAACTGTTTCATATTTGCAAATTTTAACAGGCAGATAAACTGTCGAATTATTATCAATTTATCCTAGCCATGAATGTCGATGAGTGATATTTTGACTGAAAATTCCATGTTTTACAAAACAAAACGCTATTTATACCACAACAACACAACACATGCCAAATTCTTACTAATGTACTTCAGCTTTGGATATGGCTGACCGCTATTTATTATTATTATTATTATTACTATTATTATTATTATTCATTTTGACTAGAAATTCCATGTTTTCCACAATATCATTATGCTATTTATACTATAAACAATCAAACAGCAGAACGATACGTTTTGATAAATTGTTAGGAGGTAGATAAAGTGCTGATTTACTACCACTTTGTTAAACAGCCACGAATGTCGCTGATAGTATTTTGTATAAACTTTCCATTTTGTAAAAATATACTCGGCTATAAAAAGAAATCTATCCTATATTTTCTGACAATATTTTGACAAACAATGCTAATTAATCAAAATATCTATTTATTTATTCATTGCGGACAGCATTTTGAGTGAAAATCCAATGTGTCGAAATTCTAATACTACGAAAAGTTTCATGTTTATAAACTGTTTACACTGAGAAGATACATTATCGAATTCATAACAACTCACCATTGCTGTCTCAATCATTGAGAATAAAATATTTTATTTCGACTAAAATGCTACTTGTCAAGTGCCTAAAAACTATTACTATTTTAAACACTGATTTATATGCCATGTTTGCAACTGTTCTAAAACAAAACAAAGAGCAGACAAAAATAACTGAATTCTGATCTAACTTCCCGTAGCCCCGAGTGTCGCTAAGGTAGAATTATATTTGGACCAAACGTATATTTTATCAAGCAGTATGTGCTTGTAAAGTGTTTGGAAGAAAAATTGCAGAGTTCTTATCAATTAACTTGTCGTATCTTCGAGTGTCGCTGGCAGAATTATATTTCGTCTGAAAATGTTATTTTATAGGTGGACTCTTCGATATCGGAATGTTGTCAACGTTTGCAAACTATTAACAATTAAAGTATAAAAATGGATGTGGAATTATTTAAACTAACGGTTACCGTAGCCTCGAGTGCCGAATGATAAATTTGGACTAAAACTGCTATTTTGCCAAGTGGACTGTGCGATTATATAAGTCTCATGCTATTTAAAACAAGTATTAAAGTGCTATCTGAAAAGTTGTGAAGTCTATGAATGGTTTATAAAATTAAGAAAAGAATAATTCATTTAATTTCCTGTACCAAGTTACTTTTTGCCTCGAATATCGCCAATAATAAGTAATAAGTTATCAGTCTATAAATAATTGTTATTCGTACCAATTTACTGAGTTGCCCGGAGTGGGGCTGACATTTGACTGAGAACGCCCTTTTTAAACAAAAATAATTCACGCTGAGATTCAGGACTATAATGAGCTGTATGTTTTCAGAAAAAAAACAGCAACTCATGACTAATTTTGCAATACAACATCCATCGGTAGAAAGCTGGATTTCGTACTTGAGTTTTGTAAAGAACATCACTTGGTGAAGAAAACAAACAAGTGACTTTAATGGTGAGAGGAAATTCACGAGTTTAAACCGTGCTCAGATATCGTCTTAAAAATGTTAAATATAAGTTTCGAAGATTTGTTGAAATCTTCGTCCAAAAGCAATAATATCTCTGTTCAGTTTTTAATTTACCCAGATATCGCTAGCAAAAGCACACACTTCCCTCAGTGCTAGCCCACACATACAGTTCACACACACAGTTCTTTATTTTCCACATTATAACAATTATACACTTATATACAATTATACACTCTAGAAAAGATTGTGGAAAGGTGTAGGAATACAACCCAAGGGGTTAACGAGCTCCTACACCTTTAATTTATATTTAGAACGTAAAAAGTTATAGTTGTCAAAGTGACAGATAGAAGTAGTGTGTGGATGCATAGCTGTTTGTCCCACCAGGGCTTCAGTTGACTCCGAACAAATTAGAAAATGTCCATATATGGGCACACAGTATAACAGGTAGCCATTGAGTGACATGGCCTTGTACTCCGATTCTTCTTTATAAGGACGTCTATTTTCTCAGATGGCTGCGCTGCTACTGGATATTCGTATTAGTTTTGGAGATTTCAGCTTCAAAATGTTTTTGGGACTTTTTCATTTCGGAGTTGTTTTAAAACAAGAATTCTTGCTTTCCATGTGTATTGTGCCACTTGGCGAATCACGTGTCTGGCTTGGTGGAAATTTAACTGAAGGAAACTACTTTATGTTCCAACTTACAAAGTGCCACTCGACTCTTAGCTGCTTCCGCTACAAGGAAAAACTTGGAGGCCACGTTAAGACCGTTCTACATATTTTTCTATTTCTTGATATTTTTTTCAATCAATATCTGGTGGCGTAGTTCAGCAGGTCTCCTTTATATAAATGATATACATATCAAATTAGTGTTTCATCTTGTCGTAGGCGCGAACAAATTTAACACACCTTTGATTTATTCTTGATAATAAAATTAGTCTGTCATCATTTTTGTGAAATCAGGTAACGTCCTGTGTTAAAATGATACGAAGATTTCATTGTTGTCAGTGCTGTTTTTGATGCATTTAGGAAAAGCTGTAATCGGGCTGTTACCAGATGATACAAATTCAGCAAATAGCATTCGATATCTTGATGCGACCAACATAACCAATATATAGTAAATAGTTATTGTACAATATAAATAAGATTTTTTTTCCATTTTATATAAAAAGTCTTCTTAAATTGTCCTCCCCCTGTTTTTGTTAGCATGTTCTTAAATTTTGCGTTCTTCACAGCCTCAACGTTCCTATAAAAAGGTTCTTCTAAAAAGGGGTGAATTATTTCCCTCTCCACTACTGCGAATTACATCTAAACAGACAACTACACTCGCTGAAATAGAACATTAATTAGTATCTGATCATCAGTAGGAATACCTAAAATGTAGGCAATTCTGCAATTGGTTTCAACTCTTATTATACCTCTCGTGTACGCTTGCACTTGAGCAAAAATTAAATAATAAATGTGTGGCCTCAGAACCGCGACAGAAGAAGGACGTTTGAAACTAAATTTGAAACAGTACATTGTTTCCTACTTTTTGTTATTTAGCTCTTGATAAAAGTTAAGTTTAAGCAATCGTTTGTATTAATAGCAATTGAAGAGCATAAGGGAGAAGTAAGCAGTTGAATTGTAATTTCCTATTAATGAGCCGAAATGAACAGAACGAACAATGCGGGAGATAAGGCAACATGTCACGTATCAGTTCAAGCTGAATTTTTCAAGAAGATTAAAATATAACAATTCTTGATCGACCTCGCAATTAATGCCCGCAATAACTAATGCACTCACTAGCTTCGTGAGTTTGGAGGGGTACTGTTAAAGTTAAATACGCTACACTTCAAATAGACCATCGTCTTCAGTTCGTAAAAATGCGAAATGAAATTTTAATAACTATCCACTGATAGTAACTCCACCTACGAGTCTCTTCATGATGCGTAAACATAAGTATATCGGTTTTCGATAAATAATTAGATCTGTACAAGAGAGCGTTTTAAGATTTTCACTTCTCGTCATAAACTAGCCGTTTTAATGGTCACTTATTGAGTTTTTTAATTCGGTGTCTCAACGGTGAGCTAAAATTAGGCATTTTGCTCCGAGTCAAACTCACTGTGTCTTTTAGTTTGCACACCACAAGCATAACATTTATCCAGTGCTTAATAATTTATCATTATATGGCTCGTTGCAGTATCGCTGCAGGATGATTAAATTCACATTTCAAGGCCAAAATCACGACAGCGCGCATTTCATTTTCAGTTTAAATATTTACTGGATGCTTTTTATTAATTTTTATTATAATTATTTTTAAAAGCTGTGTTGTTCATAGTTGGACGTATTATGCAGAAATGCGCAATATAAGTGCCACTGATGCCCGTTATTATCTCTAAATTAATCCCATTCCGTGGAAAGGTTTTGCAGATTTGTAACCCATTTGTAAAACCAGAAAATTATGCCGATTAACACGAAATACGTCATGAGCACAAGTTAATACATTATTATAGCTAGTAATTCACGATTACAATGCATATAACGTGTGCTGGTATAAAGCAACTACACAAATTCTCTCTAGATATAATATAAACTGTATAATTCGAGTTTGTTGAGAAATTGGTGAAGAACAGAAAATTGAAAATATAAGTCATAAGATTGTGCAATATGAAATATGAATGTTTTGGATTGAGACATAATATTTCTCTGGTTTTACCTGATAAAACAAATTTCCAATTCCCTGTAGCCGTTGGGCAAACACCTACTTGGCGTGTTTCTATATAAGGAAATTAACCGATTAATTTCTAAGTTTTCCATTAGTGATTTTCCTCCAGGAAAAAATAAATAGCACAGAATATTTTTTGAATGCCGATCTTCTTACCGAGACGAATCGATTTAATCTCAATTGTCACACTCTTATGTGGTAAATATATCTTTATCTTTGATATGTCATTACGACCGCGGACACGCAATAACGATTTTCAAGAAATAATTTGAACACCAGCAGAGGAACAATCGTTGTCTTTCTTATCTCCAAGTTGACAAATTTAAGAAGCCGTTACAAATAATTGGGAAGAAAATGCCTTCGGGCTGTTGAGAAACAGTTTAAGTTCAATTTCATATTTCGATTCTGTCAGTTGATCTTGGACGCGGTGGCGACGGTACAAACAGTTTAGATGAAGAGCCGAGTATACTTCATTTTCACATATTTTGGAAACAGGTTGGTTCTCGTTATTATCACTTCTCTAGATGTATTTGGTACTCACTTCTCACATGAAAGTATCATCTATTTATCCTTTAACATTTACTTTAATACTAGAATTATTTTCCAGCGTCTGTGGGAAAATCAATGAGTTTTGAGTTGAAGCAGAATAGAATTTCTAGCAGCCTATCTGGCAGAATTTTTTTCGTATTTACTCTTACAGTAGCCAAACTTGCAAATATGCCTCAGAAAACGTATTGGATAAAATCATGCTCAACAAAATTAGTAGCGAATTGGCAACTGAAGTTTAAATTGAAGCAGTTGTCCGGAGAAAATAGATTAAATTCGGTTTATTTAGAGGCTGCACTCCAACTGAGTACTGTGACCAAAATTAAAAGAAACGCGCTCTTATCTTGTACCCAAACGTTAATAGATTTTCTGACTGTTCCAAAACAGAGCCAACAATATATTTGGACTTCAAGGACGTAAATTAAAGATATAAAAGCTAACCTAAATATTAAATATATTGTACTGTGTATAGTTGTGATCAGTATCGTGTTTGGCATTCGTACAAAACATTTATGTTTGAATTTTCTACACCAGATTTTGAGGAACGTTTTTGTGAATAAGCATGTTAATTTTTTTCCGATGCTAAAATCAGCTCCCTCTGCTGCGGGACTTCGACTAGGACTTCATTTCTTCATTGCTATCTGTGTTATAAAACCACGATCAATAAACATAGTTCTGCTGAGAGGAGCAGGTATTCCAAGCCTTCTCACGAGGTGACGAAAACCGGGGGTTAGTATTGATTTCCTGGAGAGTGAGGAGGCGGAAAATACATATGTAGTATAAACACGTGACATTTGGATGCTCCGATCGCTGTTTTAGGAAAAGATATATCATCTAATCCACTAGAGTTGGCCTCGTGTTAATCGGTTCGTAATGAATCTACGCACTTCGCATGCAACTAAGGCTTCACTGTTCGCAGAACTCACAACTAATTGAAAACTGGAAGTTAAACTCGGCGTGAGTAAAAGACATAATTACTAATCCTGTATACATTGTGGCCAGGAAAAACATCGTATTTGTAGTTTGTTCTCCTGTTGCACAATTTTAATTTTAATTTGTTCACGTTGAGTGTTTCATGGTTCAGGTTTCCATTTCTCGAAGGCAGATATTCCTGGGTATAAACAAACTGCTCAAAGGTGCGTCATCAGAAGATTGGATAACAGAAGTGAAATGCTTACTTTAAAAATTATGGAAATCGATTCTACTTTTCTAAATTATATGATTAGAGTCGTAATTACTGTTAAAGCGTAATTATTTTCCAAAACATTGCCAAGTTTCTTTCCCGCCTTCTAACAAGAATAACTGACCAACGATTTACCACTTTGCAATTTGTTGTTACATCTGATCAAGCGAATATCAGGGATTGGGCACATGTTTAAGAGAGGAATTAAAAAAAAATGATATTAATAAAATAAAATAAAACCAAATTAAAACAAAATGATTGACTGAACTAAATTGATATGAAGGAAACAAACTAATGAGAGAACATGACATAATACGACACGGAACGAAATCAAAATGAAGTGGCAAAGAAAACTCAAATATTTTGTGAGGAACATCGAAAATCTTGAACTCTCCCTTTCCAGTATTAAATTTTAATTATCCAAAAGCTAATTTTATGAGTTGCAATTAACGAGTCAGTCACTCCTCAGTTAGCTGCGTTTAGTTTCCTTTGCTTGAACGTTCAGAAGTGTTTCAAGATGAAATGCTTACTGAAAAACATTACATTAGCAAAGATTCAGTCATGTGGAGATTCTATAAATCTTTCCTTCCTTTTTATGTAATACAAAACGTTAAGTCTAAATTTGGAACACATCGTTATTAACTTTTTATTAACATTTTCACTTATTGGAATCAGATAAATAAATTAATTCCAATGGCTAATTTTATTTTCAATGTAACTATTATACATGGGCCCATAGGAAAATGGTTGAATAATTTGATTCCCACTCTTTGAGTGTCCATTTCAACTCTTGCAGTTAAACCCCACTGTATGCGAGGAACGGAGAGTAGCATAAAAGATATTGAGTTCTCGTCTAGTGATGTTGATGTTTTTTGAAGTTCCATTTCCTTAACGTAAATATAAACAAACAGTACGATGTATACTGTCCAATTTGCATGGTGCTTCATTTCGGAGTTCTAAAATGTTAATGTATGACAAATGCTCTTATCCTAGCAAAGTTAATTGAAAGGGCCACTGACAGGCTGAAATGCTACTACTACTACTACCACTACCACCACTACTACTACTACTACTGTTACTGCTACCACTACTACTATTACTACTATTACTACTACTACTACTACTACTACTACTACTACCACCACCACCACCACCACTACTACTACTACTAGTATTACTACTATTACTGTTGCTACTACTACTACTACTACTACTACTACTTATACTACTACTGCTACTACTACTATTACTACTATTGCTACTATACTACTACTACTACTACTACTACTACTACTACTACTATTACTACTACTACTATTACTACTACTACTCCTACTACTGCTGCTACTGCTACTACTGCTACTACTACTACTACTACTACTACTATTACTACT
The DNA here is from genome assembly GCA_026413505.1 of Epizoanthus ramosus. Classification (NCBI taxonomy): domain Eukaryota; kingdom Metazoa; phylum Cnidaria; class Anthozoa; order Zoantharia; family Epizoanthidae; genus Epizoanthus; species Epizoanthus ramosus. The sequence continues at coordinate 10,472 of JANVCJ010089584.1, forward strand.
ACTAC
>JANVCJ010089595.1:0-10476 GCA_026413505.1 Epizoanthus ramosus
CTGCATAAAATAATGGGGACAACAATTACATGTTGGTATTTGATTATGAATATAATCAACCCCCTTCCCTCACTGAAGACGATTCTTAAAGTGTGTTCCTTATAGTGCAAGAATTGACATCTGGATCAGACTATACTTTGCAGCCAGGTTCCTTAATACAAAAACAAAACGAAAGTGATTGTTGGAATTTAAATCAATTTATTTTGTCCTTACTACAATCCATTACTAGGAACAAAAGAGGAGAGAGATGATCCTAGCACGTGAACTCAAGAAACCTGTGGAAGATATGGTCCTTCGTGATACAAAGGTATGGAAATGCTATTTATGAGAGGGTGAAGAAAAAACGAGTGACAAAGGCACGAGCACCTAGGGGGATCCTAGGATCTAAAATAACATTTCCTGAACATTACATATTTATTAGGAAGTAATGCCTTGCAAATATTAAACAAAAATTGGACTGAAAAGGGGGGGGGGCACCGGCACTTGGTGCTCCCCCCTAGATCTGTGACTGAGCTAACTGATGTCAGTGTTTGTGAACAGCACAAATTGTCTGGGAAGTTAGGTTACTCATGGTAGTCTTGGAGCAGTCCAGAGTACTCCTGACTCACTTAGTTATAATGTGAAAGAATCACGCAAGTGTGAATGCAGTCTTGGAGTAGTCCAGAGTATTCCTGACTCACTCGAGTTATAATGTGAAAGAATCATGCAAGTGTGAATGCAGTCTTGGAGTAGTCCAGAGTATTCCTGACTCACTTGAGTTATAATGTGAAAGAATCATGCAAAGCAGTCTTGGAGTAGTCAAGTGAATCTTGGACAACTGATATATGTACCTGAGTGAATGAGTGTGATCACAGGAATGACCAGAAAGTACTGAAATAAGTCTTGCTGAGCGTAAATGTAGGCCATCATCTGTGGTAATCTTTAATAGAAGGCAGTTATTATGACAACAAAGGACTTGGAATAATTATACCAGTTGAAAGCTTATCTCATTTTTTTTTTGTGTCATTGAAGCCACTTCCTGAGCTGCCGAGGGTGAGAAATATGAAAGTTCCTGGGTGTGCATTTGCTGACCTTCTTATGGTGCAGGAGTTTGTGCACAATTTTGGTGAAGCCCTGGATATTGGTGAGTATTAGCTGAACATATGTTACTGTTTACAGTGTTCTATTTTCAACCAAAAGGCATTTTCTTGAGCATATATGTTATTGGACAGGATTTTTTGTCTTGCAAATTGCCATACTTATATTCCAGTATTAAGACATTGGCTTTTTGGTTGTGGGATTATTAGGCTTTTGTTTTGGGAGAGGGGAGAGCTTATTATTGGGGGAGGGGGGGGGGCTAAATATGAAGTGTACTGCCCTATATCTGGGGATATTCTGTGGATACTCTTCAGATTTATTTGTCATAAACAGAGTTAGGGTTTGAGAGCCTTGGTGGTACCCCCTACCCAACATGTTAGGGTTTGAGAGCCTTGGTGGTACCCCCTACCCAATGTTGGGTTGAGTATCCCTCTCACCTGAGAGCATGGGATACCCATCTATTGTAGAATATCCCCTAGTCCCACAAAGAACAATGCTCAAAAAGGAATGTGGTCTGAGTCGAGATTACTTGTTTTACATCACGCTGGTCCAAATTGTCACCAGTCCCTGTGTCACTGTTGCTTCCCTGCCAGTTGGAAAGGGCGTGGTAGGAGCCATGAAACAGTCAAATTTCAATGCTCAATTAAGAGACAAATATTAGACGAAATCAAATTTTTCTATCTGTCAGTCGAATTATCTGGTGTTACGGGTCTATATACACTTAAACATGGAACAGGCATGGGTTCAAGATATTGAGTGTTTTAACAACTGTTAGCCAGGACTGTAGTTGACTGCTTGCTAAGTGAATTTGTGTTTGCTGCAGACCCAGCCAGTGAAATGCCAAGTGTGAAAGACATGCAGGCATCACTTCTGAGTGAAAGCAGTGACGATGTACTAGTTCCATTGTGTCAGAGTTTGCTGACTGCAGCTCTGAACGATCCTGGAGTGGAAGGGCCTCAGGTTGGTTAATATATTTTATGACACTGAAGGATGACCAAAATTGTGTGTATACATCCTCGCTCTGACAGAATCTTCATTACTGTCAATGTTAAAGTCACAATATTCAAACAGGGTCTAAACCTATTCCAGGATGGAATATTTAGCACGTTGCAAAGAAAATATTGTCTTGTCATATGTGCAAGAAATGCTGTGCAAGCCTGCAGAGTGCAAGAAAACATAAAATAGAAAATAACAAGGCATCGTCATCATTATTATTATTAATAATTATAATTATTATAAATTGTTTATTTTGTTATTATTATTGTAATTATATTAATTATTATAATTAATATTTGTATTTGTATTATGGCAGAGAGAACTTTTAAGATTAATCTATGACAATTTTGATTCCTCAAACCCAGTCCCAATGCTTGTTCACTTTCCTCTAAGAGATTTTAATTATTCTTTGGTACATTTATCATCATTTTCCATAACAATATGACAAGGGTATTGTTTTGTTCACTCCTTGCTATAATAATATATATTACCTGTGTTGCAGGTTTTGGAATTGTTTTTATTAGTAGTTTTAAATTTTTGGTCTTCTGAACTTCATGTGGGCTGGGTTACACAATATTTTTAGGGAATGTCAGAGTTTTGTGCAAATTAGATTCAGTGATTTAAATCTTGAATATCATTTATTTGCAGGCATATACCTCACTTGGCGTGCATTTATCCAAGGCAGACTTAAATGAAAACTCATTGTCTGAAATCCTAAGACTGTTTATCTGGGCAAGGAATGCCGAGCCACATGAGGCAAGTACCTAGTACCTGAGCAAGTACATTGCTGAGCAAATACATGTACTAACTGTGGTGTCAGGGCACGTGGTATCAGGAGAAAACAAAATGTATTGCTTGAAATTTTTCCATTCCAAAATTGCTTCAGCTTTCTTATTGATCTGATTCTTCATGTTATTCCTATGTGTCTTTTAAACATTATGTAAAAATAACTATAATTGTCAGTTGAGTCATTCTGAAAAAAATTAGTTTTTAAAGTGAGCAATTGCAACAATTTAATTTCTATATATTCATCATACGAAAATATTATTTTCAGTTATTTTAAGAGTTCAAAGTTCAAAGTTTAATGTTGAACTCAGAATTATAATACAAGGATTTAGAAAGGCAGAACAAGCACAAATTGTGTTGTTGAGTTCCACCTCCCTACCCCAACATGTCTTGCATTAGTATCCAGCATACATAAGAGAACTCTGGTATTAATAAATTAATTCAATTTCAAATCCATATTTTTATGTCAGTCCTTGAAAGACAATGAGTTTGCAAGGAAAAGTGTAAGGAAAGAATTGCCACATTTCCAGCTGGCACACAATTATAATTACTTTGCAATTTTCCCCAACTATATACACAATATATATATTATACTCCACCTTGTCTGTCTGTATGATCTGATGAATAATACCTGTTTCTGTAGTTGTCTGAGGCTTTGCTAGAGCTGCCGTTCCAGGCACTGTCACCAGTACAGAAAGGCCAGGTGCTGGCATTCTTGTGCAATGAACTTCTCTGCAGCCGGACAGTCTGTGGGTAAGTGAAGACTAAATTCTGGTAGACTGGTATCCAAAAACACTTAGATTTTCTGGGTTGGAAAGTAGGCAAAATGATGGGATTATCACCATGGCAGTGCTGCTAAACTCTTCAACCTTAATGGCACAAACTGTAACATATCGAGTCAAGGCTAGACTACAGGAGAAACGACCCCTTCCATGTAGAATGTTTTAGTTTAAAACTACAATAAGTATTTATAAATTCATTCTTTAATGCAGCTCGCTATAGTGCTGTACATGCTGTAAGTTGTAATTGTCAGTTTTAGACAATGTAACACTTTTGACAGACACATTTTTACAGCATGATACTTTTTGTATTAGTGGACTGACAAGGGAGCGTAATTCAGATGACTAGATGGTTCTCACTCATCTGTTTGGTAATCAAAGAAATATGAAAGTTCCCAGCAACGTGTGTTCCTCTCATTTATTGCCATTATATTAGGCAATAATAAATTTAATAGCTGCTGATTACCAGGTTCTTTGCAATGTGCATATTATTAATTGTTTGTTAGCAGTGTTTTCATATTTCTCCATCTGACAAATGCTATTTATATTGATTCTTGCAGAGAGATTGAGGGTAGTATAGAACACATGTCAAACCTCAGAAGAGATAAATGGATTATAGAGGGCAGAATCAGAAAGTAAGTGTCTGATCAGCCACTGGGTGTTATGGGAGTCTTCACAGAAGTTTTCATTCAGTTGCAAGAGTGCTTTGCATTATGCAATGGTTTGTGGAAATGTTTATTGTGATGGTCATTAATTTTATTTTATGGTTGATGTGTGTGTGGCTTATGGAAGATGATGCCAACAATTCTCAGGCCAGATATATTTTGTCTTGAGTGCGTGCTCATCATTATATATTATTGTTATTATCGTTATCGTAAGTTATAAAAATCATTATTATTTTTAATCTGTCCTATGTGTAGGTGTCCAAGATGCAGTAACTATTTTCATTTGACACAATTTCTTGATGTAGATTGAAAGCCATTCAAATGGAGAAGTATCCAGTTATAAAGGTGAAGAAGCAGCCAGGTCGACCAAAACTAGATGCTTCCACCATTGCCGAGGGGGACAACAGCAACCTTGCATCATCTCCATTGGCCAGCAGCACTGTTGGAAATGATGAAGATGACGATGATGATGATGAAGATGAAGAGGAGGACAATGATGATGATGAGGAGGAGGATGAGGACAGTGAGGGTGATGCCGGCGCCTCTGGTTCCAGTGATGAGTCTGACTATGATGACGTAAGGATGGACTTCTCAAAACCAGTCAATCACTGGATCACTTAACCACCTCCTTTGAAAGTTTGACTGCCTCTTTTGTGATAAGAAATACTGCATTATTTTAAGATATAAAAATAGAAAATTTATTTTGCCTACTCCTACAAATTAAGGACAATTCTCGGAATCCAGGCTAAGATTTGACTCCATCTGAGCAGTAGAATTCACAGATACCAATAATATGTGAAGGGGTGGGGAGAGGGTGTGAAGTAAGGGTTTTTCTGGCCTACAATGTTTTTTAAATTGGATGCCAAGTTATTTGTGGCCTACAGATTTCAATTTTAGACTCACTGAGACTTTTTGAAATATTCCATACTTACACTGCTGATAGTAGGCGGATATTGTTTCCTCTGTTTGAATTTTAGTTTGGGCAAGTCAGTGCTGACAAAATGATGAGAACAAAGAAGCATATTCAGAAATCAATCAGTATTCAACAACAACAACAACAACAACAACTGGAACTACTGAAATTGTAACTGATAGCATATATAAATACATTATATAGATATCTAACAAAGGCATCCCAGCATTTGAAGAAAAACTACTCACTGAAGCATTGGTCTACAACATTCTCTATGAAATTGTAGGTTGTCAACTCGTTGGCCTACAAAACTCCTATTTTGACCCACTTTTCATCACTTGGCCATTATTTCACACCCTTCTAAGGGACGGAGTTGAGGGTGTGGTATTCTCAATCTTGAACTGTGTGTTGGGATACATGCTGCTGTATAGAGTAGGATTCTGATAGTCTTCCATATTTCAGGATGATACAGAGCCTGCCAATCAGGAAGAACTGGAGAAAAGGCTGAAGAAACTAGAGAAGGTGCGATAATGGAGATAACAATTATCAATTATCTATATAGATGTAGTTCCAGAAAATATCCATGCCCCTACGACAGATGACAGCACTCTGTTCCTTTCCACAACTTTTTTTTTTTTTTTTTTTAATAAATTTATTGTACAATTTTACATGGGTAGGTTTACAGTGGTGTGTTGATAAGTTTTAATTAGATACAACTGTACAACTTGCACGTGATGAAAACATGTTTGTTTGATGTCACAAACGTGGTCAGTTTCACGCTCAAAACTAAGACATTTCATTGGTCAAATGTAACAGTTTGAAATGTAATCATCTTTGTTTGAAACATAAATGAACCTGTAAAAATGTGCAAGCTTCAAGCTTGCGTGCAAATGGTAGTAATTCAATCAATTTGTCATAAGTTTGTACAGCAGCAACAGAAAGAAAGTGTGTATAGTTTCGACATACAGTTTCTAGCTAATGAAAATATTAGCACTGGGTTTTTTCTGCCTTGTCATGGAGACATATAACTGAAGGAAATGTAATTATACCATCTGGAGTTTTAAAGAATAATGAAGCAAGTTCAGTAGTGTAGTCTATCTTATTTGGAGGTAGTATGACTTAGATGTGGATTGATGATGTACCACATATTCAGCCTTGATGATTTTTGTTTCCATTTTGCAGAAACACTCATCTTTCAGGGCAAAGTTGTTTAATTCATCACATTCTTTGAGGGCACTTTCACTGGGTCAGGATCGGTTCAAGAGACGGCACTGGATTCTTCCCCATGCTGGAGGTGTGTATGTCGAGGGACTGGAGAGTGCCGAGAAGGAGATTATACTGGATGTGAAGAAAGAAGAAGGGCAAGCAAATTATGAAGGAAGTGTAGATGTTAAGATGGATATTGACAATGGACATGCTCCTGCGAAGTTTGAAGATGCTGAAATGAAAGAAGTGTTAACAAATGGAGATTTTTGTTTTGAGAATGGTGTTGTAAACAAAACTGTAAAGGAGGAAACTGTTATCAAATCCCCCTTGCTCGCACCACAACGATCATCACCTATGAAATCACCAGCTCAAAAACTCCCCACCCTGAAGTCACCAATAAAGGGTTGCAACATGGCAGAAGCTTTGCCCAGACCTGACCAACGGGATGTAGGGACTGTGAAACATTCAAAGTTAAATAATTGTAGTACACCTGCGGTTGGTTCAAAAGATGACGTTGGCAGTGCAAATAATTCTAAAGACACAAATTGTTACATGAAATCTCCTAGCAACCTCAATAATGTGGCAGTTGACACTTTCAAGGAGGGCACATCTTTATTTACCAAGATTGATAATTTAATTGGTACAAGTAGTACAAAAACTCAAGTTCCAGCTGTTAATATGTTTGTAAAGCAAAAGTCCTCTGCTGCTCAAGCTAAGTGTTGGTTTAGTGTAGTGCCACGAATGCCCTGTGACGAGTCGTCACTTACCCTGTCTCACACTCCTCACAGTGGCAGGTTTGTACCAACATACAGCAAGAAGGACCACAATCTTGATTTCATAGCTTCCCAGGCTATCACTCGCCCCCCTGGACGACCACCTAAGACATCCAACCCAGCCTTACACCATGAACTGATCACAGCTCTGGGTTCTGGCTCACCCATCACTGCACTGCATGGACACACCCTCTCAGTTGGTGGAACCAATAAAATGGTTTCAGTGACTGATCCAAGCATGTTGCAGCCCTCGGCATCAAGTGATTCCCCAGTAATGACAGTGGCTACTTCAGCTTCCACAACAGCTGGTCAATCAACCAGCTCTCTTTCGTTTGAGGAGTTAAAGAAACAAGTCTTGGAGTCACTGCGACAGCAGCCAGCACCTATCCCTCCAGGTTGGTCATGTGGTTAAAAGAGAATTGCATCTGAATAGTTCTAATTACGTTAATTTATAATGATATCACATCTTGTTTATATTTTAGAACTCTAGATTATACCTTAACTTAGAAAACGAACATCAGTTAACATCAGACTATTCCCACAGTCTTGATTGTTCACAGACAAAAATAAATAAATAATAATTCTCTTAAATTAGGATTTTGATATTCATTCTGTCATGTTGTCGCACCAGATTGGTGTTGAAAGAAACATAATTATTTTGTATTGGTTAGCACAGAAACCATTTTTGCAGCCTATTCTTTAGTTGTTGTGCAGCAACCTCCAGAAGCTGTAGTAGTTGCAGAAGGTAAATAAAAGTAATTTGGTTTTTCTGTCATTCAACTGATTGCATAGGATGTTCCATTGTGCTGTGATCCTGCAACTTGTTACTGTTATGTCACAGTTGGTTTACTAAATACTAAATACTTATTTAACGGTGACTCCACCATCGGGGCTTTTCAGCACCATATAATATATTGCAAATCATAATTAAATGTAACGCAAATGGGTTAGAAGACTGTAATGGCTGGGTTTACATTTTACTAACTCAAGAAATATAATTTTTGCTTTCATGAAAGAGATGTCCTTCTTTCTGTACATACTAATTTGTTTTCGGAATGAAATCTGTGCATCTCCTTTGATTTTGTATTTTTGGGATCAGAATTAAGGACTGGCCATTAATTAGAGATGGGGGCTCTTTGCAAATGGATTTTCCATTGTTATTTTTACTGACCCCGTACTTTTTGCTAACACTGAACTTACAAAATCACCATTATGCCTGCACAAAAATAGATGACCTTCCCCCATTTTGTACCAGCCCACCCCACCCCCCCTCTAATTAATGACCATTCCCTCAGGCAAAATATATATCTGGATGGTTGAGACACCTGCTGTGTTTCACTGTTTGGATGTTGGTGCAATCAACAATTAATTACATTTATGTGTTTATTTTTCTGTCTTTAAGAACTACAGTACGGCTGGTGGAGAATCACTGAACCATCCATGCTGAAGGAACTCACCAAGGTTTTACACTCGAGGTACAAACGTCTGCTGTAAAACGTGATATCGACATATAGTATATATGTTTCAGGTGCAGATCCAGACCAGTTCACACAAAAACACCGGTCAAAATTTTGGAAATTGGATTCCAGCCTGATTTTGTGTTGCAAAAATGCAGAAAGCAGCATTTTAGAGCACATCTCCCTAGAAACATGCAGAATTTCGTACTTGACAGTTTGGAAACTGGTCAGATTTTTTTGATAAACACTACAACAGCAGTGATTCACCTACTGGTATATGCTAGAAGTTTGTCAGATTTTCTGAGAGAAGGAAATAATCTCATCAAGACAAAATGTTCCAGTTGTTGCCAATCTCATCTTGTTTGGATAAACAGCTCAACATCAGGGTGCTCGTAGATGTCACACTGACTGAAGATTACTGTAGTCTTCTTTGGGCACCAATTGGGCTCTCTAGTTGCGACTGGTGATGGTTATGGTGATGGCTTGACATTTTGAGATGTTCAGAGTATTCATAAATTATTTGCACTGAGCCCAGCCCTTTCAAGATGCAACATTTTATCAAGAAACACTCCCCGTGTCACCCCCTTCTCTTGTCTCAGGAAGCCAAGTCCACCCAAAATACATAACAGGGTGGTAAAGGGTATTTTCGTGAAGCGTGATTTGCCATTTTTATTTGTCGTGAAACGAGAAACGGTAATGTTTCAAGCAATTTGTCTTGCTGTGGTATTAGGTGTTGTGAGTCAGATCAGGTTGCATGGAAAGACTGGGGGTGTTACATGATACAATGATTCATGCCAAAATTGCGTACTGTAACTGTGCCTTTAGTAGTGACTAGGTTCTTGTCTCACCTCATATTTATTAATCATTTAAGTCATTTGACTACATAGAATATTAAAAGTGCTAGCGGCAGGAGCAACAAATTATATTTATGTACTGAATACTGTTTAACAATACTGTCTTGCAGGGGAATTCGTGAAAAGATGCTACAGAAAAATTTACTCAAGTACTCAGAGTATGCAAATAGCTCGTGTGCTAAAGAATTTGACGATTCTGATGATTCTGATGAGGATTCTGATGACGAGCGTTCCCTGGCTGCCAGTAAACAGAAGAGAGAGCAGAACTGTGAAGCACAGGCCAAGGGACAGTTTGAAGACAGACAGTTCCCTGAGGTGACGTTTGCCGTCAACAAAGGCATGCTGCGGGAGGTGGAGGATCTGGAGGAAAGAGTCTTCACTGCAAGTTTGCAAGTTAAGGTTGGTTGTTTCGATTAGAACCTAAAAGATTCACCACCCATGATCTAGACTGATTTTCACTCATACACCCAAGGGCTGGTTATGTGTGGGGAAAGGTTGCCTTGGTCTCTTTGGCCTGCAAATTTGTGATAGCCAGGGGTAAGGTGCTGAGGGGTGTAAGGTCACTGGTCAAAACGTGAAGATTACATGCTCATATACATGCACCTTTGTTTTGCCAATTTGTGTTACATTTATGATGCTAACAATCATTACCAGGCATATTTGATTTTGCTGTAGTGATTTGCTAGTTTTTGTTTTAACTTATTGTTGTTATTGATTTTGTAAGGGATGGAAGCTTCATCCAAAGGCTTCAAGATTTATGAGCTACAACCAAATTGGAGGTAAGGTGTTAGTAACAAGGTATGTGATGAAGTGAAATGATCTTCGCAGTAATATACGCAATTTAAGCAATTGCGAAATAGAAGCCTGAAAAATTTTCAGGACTTCAACGGGAATCGAACCCGTGACCTCTGCGATACCAGTGCAGTGCTCTACCAACTGAGCTATGAAGCCGCATATGTTGGGAGCAGGT
>JANVCJ010089606.1:0-10475 GCA_026413505.1 Epizoanthus ramosus
GGCTTGATCTGGTCGCTGCACACATTTATGTGTTTTATAGAAGGACGTGGACGGTGATGAGAACTCAGTACCAGTAGCTCTGTCTTATCACTGCTAGCCTAGTGACTAGTAACCGTGCTGCGTGCAACTGAAAGCTGTTAGTTCGTGGTCGATGTCCCCGATGTATGAAGGCACTTTACAAACGATCGGAAAGAAAGGCCAAGTATCTAAGTCTAAGAAGCAGAAGTTCCAAATATCAGAAAAAGTGTGATGGGGAGAGGAGAGTCTTGCTTCTCGAGAATTCAACAACATAATTTACTTCAAAGTTCAATGCCTGACAATGGAATGCCTTTTAATACAGCTTAACTTTAAGAGTTATTTTACATATTGTCATCACATCAAAACATTAAAACACAAAGTATGATCATTAATTGTCATATTCTTTATTCTATCAGACACTGTATTGTAATTTACATCTATAAACTTTTCTTAAACAGACCCAGATTCATAGCCAGCTTGCTGCTGCCCATCAAGGGGCAATTCATATGTTCTTCTCGAGAATGCAATGTTCAACATTATTTTCCCAGACAAGATTACAAGTCGGAATGTTTGCTTAACATCAATGATCATCGTGTCCACGTCTGAGAAGCAGAGGTTCCAAATAAATAGCAGTTAGTTTGATGTAATAGGGAAGTGGGTGAGGAAAGCTGGCACCTGATATCACCTCTGATTTTAAACACAAACAATATACATTTACATGTATCTAACTGCAGACAGTACTGTTTCGGCCTACTGGGCCTCAACAGTGCAGCGTTGAAGCTGGAGTTGAGGTTAGGATATATATAGCTGCCTGATGGCCCACGCTTGTGGGATCATCATACCATTGTCAGAGTGCTCAAACTAGAAAACTAACAAGTGAGCTACGTAATGTGCTGGCGACAATGGTACACTCCAGATAGAGTGCTCAACAAGGCATATTTTGAGATAGTTCATGATTGTATTTCTTTCAAGAAACAAACTTCTCAAGATTATCGTCTGTTTCAAAATTTTCAAATATCTGCCAAGTGGTACTTACGGTAAATCCCATGGCCATTTTCAAGTTTGCTGACAGGGTTACTCTTTATTTTACAATCAGATGGCTAAATCAGAACATAAAAAGGACTGAAATTCAGCCCCATGTTTAAATGCTCTTGGATCTCTTAGTCACATTGTTTTAAATCCATGAATCAATCTTGCCTGTTTGTTACATTGGCTGATCAATAGAACTTAAAATATAATATTTCAGGGATGCATGAGAATTGACCACTGGTGACATGGCTACAAATGTGTTATGGCAAAGGACACAGCTGGACTATGGCCCATCACATCGACTTGACATGTGTCAGTCTCAGCCCACCCATACTGCACCTTCGCATTACAATACCCAATTGCAGTTCAACTTGGGAGTTCCTTCCTCACCTGAACATCTTACAACAAAATTTAGAAAGCCTCATCCGATCATTATTGAGAAGCTAAGCAGCAATGATATCCCGGGACAGCAGTCATTGTGTCAGCCGAGGCCCCATGTAGCACTTAGCACATTTCCACAAACATTTCCCCTCACCCTGTCAGTGAATTCCTCCATTTCAAGTGAACGGTTATCATCAGCAATACAACTGGCCAAGAGAGACATAAAAAAAGCTAAGAATGTGGCAACTGTAGACTTGGTATCAGAGGCCATTGAGGCACAAAATAGACACAGCTCTGCTGCAGATGGTGCACAAAGAGCTACAAAGAAAGTGAAGTCAAAATCTGGAAGACCAACATCAAGGAAGGATGAACATAACTCCAAACTTAGGAGTCGTGTTCAGTCAGCTGTCAGGAGGCAAGCAGCCCTAGGTCCATTGGCTCCAAAAGCCACAAGCTTAAAGGTATACACAAGTCATATATTATTAATATATATGTATTTAATAATATAATAATAAATAATAATTAAACTGGGCAAAATACATGCTTGTTCTAAAAATATTTACACCATTAATTAAGAATAATAAAATTAATATACAATGTATCTGATAAAATAACTAAAATATTTACAGTGCTACATTATATTAAAAAGTAATATGTTTAAAACACTATTCTTATAACTATTCTTAAAATTATACATCATTTGCTGGCAGTGTATATTATTATTTTGTTGAAGTTTGAATATTAAATTTTTTAAATTTATTTCAGTTGTACATTGTATGTACTTGTAAGTTGATAATTATAATTTATTTTGGATGATAAAAATGGCTAGGAATGTGTGATAATTTATAACTTGGTAATTATATACTAACATACATGTACATGTAATATTAGTACTAGGCAATCCTCAAACTGTTAATGGTCCCTACTTGATTGAGTATGTTCTCTCACATCAACAATTATATTAATACTGTCATGATACAATATACTGACAGAAGTGTTTTGTCTTTTCCTTCTACTCCAAAGTACTACATAACTGAATATATATACACAGACTTGTAAATTTTGTATCTGTCGTTAAATGTTTCAAATTTAAGTAACAGTATTGCACTGATGTGAGGAAATCAGCTATTTGTAAAATTTTACTGTTGCATGTAGTTCCTGACCATTACTACTTGTAATTAATATATAATTATTAGTAATATTACTTGAACATTAATTATGCTTTCAAAAGGTATTAAAGTACTAAACTGTACATGTAGCTGCCAGTACAAAAATGTATTTTTGATTTATTATCAGAGAGCTAAGAAGATGCTTTAATTTATATATATAATCGGTACCAACTAATTATTGTTTTTCTCTTTAAGGAAACTTCAAGGCAACCTGAATACTACTTCTACCCTGCATCAGAAGATGATGTGGAATATGATGGGACAGATGGGGAGAAAAAACAGGCCAAAGAGATAAGAAAGCTCAGAAAGGAGCTGCATCAGTATGTGAAACAGTTGGAGCAGCTAAGAAATGAAGGACCAACGGTTCTGAAGAACAAAGACAAGAGAATCAAGAGAAAGAAGGATAGTGATGCCAAGTTGTCTGATGATGAAACGGACCGTCGTCAGGTTGCCAGGGCAGAGGAACAAGCTGCAAGATCTGCGAGGATGCTGTATATGCTACAAAGACAGGTTAGTCAGCAAGATCTGCGAGGATGCTGTATGTACATGTGTGTTGCAAAGGTAGGTTAGTCAGGGTTATTTCTCCCCAAAGTGTCCCAACATGGCACAGGTCAGTGCAGGTGCCCCACTAGTGAAACTGAGTGCACTGCTGAGAAATGTCTATAACAAGTATAAACTTGTACAAAAACAAAAGTGAAAGGCTAAGTGACTAAATATTTTGAAAAAATATGTGAATACATGTATATTATGATGTGGAATACATGTGCATTAATTGTATATATGTAGTTAATATTATATTATTAACTTGTATATCTATAGGTATACACAATTGACAGTACATACTGTATATAATTTTATATATTGTAAGTAACATAGTTACACTTTATCCAAACAATATGAAATGAGGAGCAAAGAGAATTGAGCAAGGATATTTTCTACACAAGAAGATCAAATTTGTATCACCAAGCAGCCATGCAATGTTCTGTTTGTTATTTAATAGGTCATAAGTGGCTGTGTGAAGATGCGACTTTTATCTTATAGTGTCGTAGTAACACACAAGTGAGCACAGCAAATGATCATGAGTGTATTGCAAAATCTGACACGAGAAGATAAAAGCCATACATGTATCTTCAAACAGTCATGTAATTTTCTTTTATCATATGAAAATCAACAAGGAAAAACTAACTTCTGAACCAGCGAACAAGAAAATAATATAAAAATCCATAAGAAAAAATTAACTTCTGAGCCAGTGAACAAAACAGTCAGCTGACTTTGCTCAAATATATGTACAAAGATACACTTTTAATATTCAGCTCACTGCATCTGATATATATGTATACGGATTTTCATATATGATAAAAATTGTTATCAAACACATATGTTTTGATACAATATACATGTATATATCTATATGTAAGGTTTATTCCACACATAAATGCTGGTACATGTACAAATCATGTAATTTATTACTTATTGATTAATAATCTGCAATATCACACCTCACTCAGAAAACTGCTGACAACAACATTTGCAGGTTCACATGTCGATCAAAACAAGTGACTTTCTTTGCTGGAAAGTGCTGACCAAGCCCTAAACTTGAGATGCAATTGATACAATATATTTTTCCATTTCAATAGAACACTAAAAAACTCATCCAACCAAAAATGGTGATTCCAATAGAACACACTCTTCCCTGATAATTTGTGCTTCTACATGTAGTATCCTTCTGTGACCTGGCTGTGACTCAAACTTCTGATGTGCATGGCTAATCTACTGTAGTAGTCTTTCTACCGGATTTTTGTGTACATTATTAGGTGAGAGAGTTGGAAGATGAGCTTAACAGGAAGGGAAGACATGTCAAACATACGAAAAAGGTATAATTATAATTACTTGTTCACCTGGATAGATACATGTCAATTACAGGATTGTACAATTTATAGCCTTTCATGTATTAAGAGTAAGGTACAAATTAATAAATTTACTCAAAAAGGTTCTTTGTAATAATGAGAAAGATTGCTTTTTCAACAGTGTTCCTTTTTAAATTACTGGTACTACAGACAGTACAGTTATGTAACTATAAATGTACACAAAACATTTATTTGTTAAAATGGGAAAGATTGCTTTTTGATAGGTGTTCCTTTTACTTAATAAATTTATTTATTTTATGTACAATGTTTATAATTTATGTTACATGCATTTTGAAGGTAGGAGTTAATTTCACAACATGTTGTAAAAAGCATATTATAATTATACTGGACCTGTAGGTATGTATGTAATATTGCCTAAATAATACTAAATTATTTAATATTAAATTAAGTAAGATAATTAATTAATTTATTTATTTATTTGTGATATTATTACATGTTATATGTAGTTTTTGGATAATTGTTTTGTATACTTTAATACATTAAAATTTTGTGTAAAAAGTAGATCGTTCTATATATTTTTGCCCTTAGACTTTGGAATGCCTATAAGAGCACAGCTGTAACTTGAGTTATTTTACATGTTGGCATAACATCAAAACATTAAAAACACAAAGTATGATCATTCAATTGATTATACTTTGATCTATTACATGTACATTGTCACACTATTATAATTTTATAACTTTTCTATAAAACAGAGCCAGACTCTTAGCCGGCTTGCTGCTGCCCATCGAGGGGCAGTTCGTGCTCTCCAGTCCTTTATCAGCCATGCCCCTCTACAGCCAAAAATCAGTCATGGCCTGCCACCCATGTACCAGGAATTGTCACTACTGATTAGACAGCTGTCGCTGCTATCAACTCAGCTGCAGATTGGAGACAGTGACCTGCCTGATGATTTGTTGAATGTGAGATTTGACAAGGTACATTGTGACATTCCACTGGTTTGTAATGATTAATAAGTTTAATTATTAAAATATATAATTATAGTGAATATATCATTATATACATGTACATTGAATATATTGCATATACATATTAATTATATACGTGAATCTCAGGTGTGGATCCAGTAACCAGTTTTCCTAATATTTGACAACTAAAGGCATGAAAGTACATGTATGTACTACATGTAGGGGATCTGTGGGCATGTTCACCCAGAAAATGTTGTTTTCTTGTCATTTTTCACTGGTGGAAAGTAAAAACTCCAAGTTCCGAAATTCTAACTGCTTTCTAGAAACCTGTTTGAACTGGTCTGACTGGCTTCCAGAAACCTGTATGAACTGGTCTGACTGGTTTCCAGAAACCTGTATGAACTGGTCTGACTGGTTTCCAGAAACCTGTATGAATTGGTCTGACTGGTTTCCAGAAACCTGTATGAACTGGTCTGACTGGTTTCCAGAAACCTGTATGAACTGGTCTGCATGTGTACATGTACATGTATCTACATGCAGTGAGAGAAGTATGTAAATGGTGCATGAAAAGATATGTTGACTGACTGTGCTGTGTCAATTGCCTTGTTACCCAGTATCGCATGACTGAGGGTCAGTTGCCACCTGCTGCCTCGCCGCCCAGAGACAAACCAGAAAGAGACAAACCACAGGACACAAGAAAAAACAAGTGCAGCCTCAAACCTACAGCCACTGGTGAATAGATTTATCAGATGTGTTTCGTTATTTTATAATTAAAGTGTGTGTTCAATTGTTATAATAGGAAATTAATACTCCACTAAATTAATGAGCAAAATATTTCCAATTTAAGTAACATTATTTTATTTAATACAAGTAAAATTTGTTTGTTTTATGTAAAGTAAAAAGTAAAGTGGTACATGTGCATAATTTATATTGCACCTATTCCATATGGATATGCTCAAAGGCGCATTACAGTGAACCGAAAGCTAACATAGGCGCCTCTGGCAGCCGCTTTCATGCGGTTCATGTACGCTGGTACTCATTTTACCGACCTCGGAAGGATGGAAAGCTGAGTGAACTTTAGCGGGAAAGAAGGTCACACAAATGTTCAAGCCTCGACCAGGCCTGGGATTGAACCCGGGATCTTAGGCTTGGGAGGCAGAGATCTTACCACTGCACCAATGCCTCCGCTATAGTATAAATTCAGTAATTTTCATTGAGGAATGATTTCCTGTAGAGATAGCATTACATACATGTGCCTCTTATTAGCCGACTGCTAGGTTGGTACGATAAGTTATGGACCGAGTTTTCCCTTCTTTTTATGGCCCAAGCACAAAGAGCATGAACCATGAAAAAGAGAAGGAAAAGCAAGGATCTGTAACTTACTGATGAACAAGCAAGTTACAAGTTTAATAAGATATTTATTATATGTCTTTGTTGATAATTTGGAGCAAAATTAAGTGAGGGCCCCCTAAAAACTTGAAACATTTACGAGTGCAGATTTAATCCAAAGCTGCATGACAGACCATGTGATTAACTGTTAATCATACAGACACAAAATTTTGCATTCTGATTGGCTAAGAGAAAGTTAGAAAATATTTTTTGTCAGAATATAATATTAAAATTAATTAAGATTTTCTGAACAATTTAAGGTTTCCAAAGATTTAACCTTAATATGCAATTTAAGATATTGGTTAGTAATGAGTAATGTGTAGTAGAAAGTTATCATAATTAAAAAGCATTTCTAGTTGTTTTATTGTGCCAATTACAGCAATTTGGTGTGTTTTTTCTTCAAAGCAGAGCTTGGCTCTCCAAACCCAACTCCTGAGAGAGATGCTATATTGAGAGCAGGGCTGGCAGCACTTGTGAGGGCCAGACAGACACCTGCTCTCCCACCAGCAGCTTGTGTAAGTTACTCAGTCTATACTTACATGTAGGTGATGACAATTTGACAGCGGCAGTGACAGTGAAATGACTATGATGATAATGACAATGTTTAATAATAGTTCAAAGTTGATATATATGTACATGTACATGTACATGACTGTATATTAATATACCACAATTACAGTTTCTGAATGATGTCACTATTAAATAATTTAGCCTTATATCTTGGCTCGACTGTTATTTTTGTCAGTGGGGTCAGCTGGGGAGGAAACATCCCCCTCTTGAACTGCTTTTTATAAATGGTGTAGGTTAGTTAATTAGTCCATGATGCACATTTTGGTAATTATATACATTATTTTGTACAATACTGTTATAATGTAATGCAAGGTGATTTTGCAGTTTTGTGAAGTTTTGCAAAATTTTGTCAAAATTTAACATAATTCAGTGAAAGAGCGAACTTTTGGCCAACATTTCATTTGTCTATTGTTATAATCCAGATAATTATTAATAGTAATTAATTTATTTATTAACTTCTAATGCCCCTATTAGCATACAATGATAAAAAGCATAGAATGACCAAACGTGCAATGCAGTAGATATAAAAAAATATAATAATGTAATATGATTGACCTTCGTAAAATGTATGTGAAATATCTAATTAAATAATATAAAATGTTAATGATGAGCAATGATGAATTTGCTATAATCGCAAGTTTGCAGTGAACGAAATCTCCCTCATCAAATGAAATTTCATTACAAAAGATATTTTGCTACAAACAAAACTGTTGTTCTTGAAACAACTTTTTCTCCACAACTGCAGGGGGTGTGGTTAATTGTGATGTCATGTGACAATACAGAGATGCCATTTTGAATTTAATGGCACCTGGCCATCTTGGACTATTGATGATTTTTTATCAGAATATTTATAAATTTCTTTAATTGATTTGCAGTTAATCATAATTAAAATGCCAGAACTGCTCTTAGCTAAGCTAAAACATTCTATAATTTCTATGAAAAAAGATCATAAACGTACAGGGTAAAGTAAGAGTATAGGATGTTAAAATATGTAAAACGTTATAAACAGAATAGGGCAAAATAATAGTGTAAGGACAAAGGATATTTGTGGGTTTTTTCATACAAAAGGGCCACTGACTTGATAATGGTTCTGATGATAGGTACCGTAATAAACATTGTACATGTACATGATTTGACAGGTTAAAGAAAGACCCAGGATACTACATGGCCAACAAAAGCAGCAGCCTCCTAAGAGGTCATTACTACTACCTTCCAGACTGCAGGTCTGTATCACCTGGGCATAGTTGGAATTGGTGCAACTTGTCATTATTAGTATGGGTGTCACCACCATCAGCAGTGTTTATTTTATTTAGCTCTAGCAACAACGCTATATAGAGCACTCTAGTAAATGAGAGAAGTTGCACAACTTTATGTATTGTATTTTATGTAGACATCGTACATGCATGTTACTGTACCATATTTCATGTAGAGATCGACAGCTAATTAATACATTGACAAACTTGCATCTCACACAAACCTGAGGCATTCACTTAAGCACATTTGTTTGGCACTATTCCAGAATATGCATAGTTGGAATAAATTAGAATGAGCATTGATTTCGTTTCATAGGGAACTATTCCTGTTCTGGAATATTTGGAATACATTCTGTGTATTTGTATTTTGTTCCAGGTAGCAGAATGGCCAGAATGTACTCCGTATATGTGGTGTATTCCTATTCTGGAATAAGAATATCCCAAACGAATGTGCTCTTACAGTACATTGTGCACTGTGTACCAACATGTTCTATTTATAATGACAGGTCAAACGACAGAAAGCCCGTGCTGTTCTGCAGAGAGTCAAACCGGTCATTATGAACGAAGCCCACTTTGCACAGGACACTGTGTCCTCAAAACTGAAGAAGGCCCCTCCCGTGTCACCTCCCAGGCCACCTTCGGCACGGGAACTGCAAGTTACACCTCCAAGGACACCAATTAGAAATGAGCCTTCACATTCCAGGCCCATTTCACCAGCTCAGTTGCAGTATTCTCCTCGGAGGTTACCGCATAGGAATTCCCAAGAACAAGTACAGGTAAGTGACTGGTCAGATTTAAATTACTTCAGTCTGTGGTATGTATGGAGAGATGACTGAGCGGCACATCCTTTTAAACTACATTAATTTGAGACAATAATTCAGTCGCCCTTTCTGAATCTTGGATTTAGAAAGTACTTCTTCCTGGACGTACATGCAAATGGAGCTTGTTAAAAAAGAATCAGATTACATGTAAATAGATGTATTTACCCTAGCTCTTATAATGTGTATGTAGTTTCATTACCTCGTCCATACAGTAATTATTAATGACTCGCTGATGCAAGACTGTGAATAAAATAGTTGAAATGTATGTCTTTTTTTCTCAGGCCCCATCCACATGGATGAAAACCGAGTTGTTTTTAAACATAATCCGTGTGGAAAGGGTTCATTGTCATTTGAAGGCAGTAATTATATCATTCGACGTTGTGACCATTTGAACATTTAGGATTTTGAGTGGTCAGGGACTGAAAATACATTTCAAATACTTCTCACAAGTTTCAGTTTCAAAAATATTCCTCTCCACATGAAAACAGTAGCAGTTTGTTTTCGTGAAAATCCCTTGTGGAGACCATTTAAATTTCAAATTTTCTGTTGTTGATGAAAGGAGAGTTTTGTTTTTAAGTAATTTTCAATGAAATCAACATCATTTCCATGTGGATGGTACATGAAAGTGGAAACATTGGTGTTTTCAAATCCATATAGATGGGGCCAACAGACGTAATTACAGGTTACAGTTTATATATACTAACTTTTAATATTACCAGTGATACTCAACAAGCTGATTCAGGCACAGGCCTGCAGCTACCATTTAATGAAATACTTTGAACAGTGTTCGAGTTTTGAACAGTGTTCGTCTACAACAGAACGGGAATTTACAACCGAATTTGCAGTTACAGCTTCACTTGGGAGGTTGTTCCAGCTTGGTATAGTTCTGATAAAGAAACACTATTTATATTTATGCATTAAGGTTTGCACTCATATGTCAAAAATGATACAGGTGATGCTCAGATCTGTAATACGTGGTCCCTGGGGGGGGGGGGGTTACTTTATTAAA
>JANVCJ010089617.1:0-18564 GCA_026413505.1 Epizoanthus ramosus
TTTTCACATGCATGGCTACTAAAACCATACAAAATATATTTTAAACTACTCTTCTACAAACGTGCTTTAAATATTTATGACGATTTAGTTAACCGTGGGAAAGCAAACAATTTAGTTGGCTGTGAGGCAAACAAATTAGTTGACTGTGGTATAAAAGGCAGGTGAAAAAACGGTTTTCAATTTATGTGGCATACAGCTAACGTGGTATTACGTGGAGTTCAAGAATTCAGGCTAGCTTAACGAAATGAACAGGCAGCAACCCGATCGTCCGTCTCTTGCCAGAGCCCAGCCGGCGTTTTCAGCTCAGGCTGCTGGTGGGGTGTGGCGTTACCGGCCATATCACCAACCAGCCCACGTTGGCGTTCCTCCACCTCCTCCACCTCCTCCAAATGCAGTTAATGCTGTAAGTGTTTTCAATCATCTAACCAGGCCCTGAATTGTCAAAGTTCAGTGCACGTGTTTTATAAACCACCTCCAAAGTTCTGGTATATTGACTCTTTTTTATTACATTCTTGTTGCTTCAGATATATGTTTTGGACAACGACCTCCGAGCGTTCCTGGAGGAACTAGAAAACTTTGTGGACAGCCATTTAAGGTTGTTGAGTCATGTAAGTATTGGTTTGTTGTAGACTTCTCAGCGTTCATGTGAACATTATGTCGACAGCCAACAGAGGTTGTGGCGTCATGTAAGCGTATAGTCTTTTCCTCTCCTGTGAACATGAATCATGCTTAGTTTTAATTCGTTCTAATTTGTTTTATTTTGTAACAGAGACATCCCAATATGTCGCAGCTGGCGAGATGGTAAGTGGAGTGCAATTTATTTTTTTATTTCAAACTTTCTAATGTTGTTCAGTATAATGATTGCCGGCTCCAAGCATGTGGCGAATGGAAAGAGCTGAAAACACATACTATATAGCGAGACATTAGGTGCAAAGACAAATCTTTCGGCTAACTATCAAAAGAAGTCTGCAAACGATTCGGTGCTATTGTCGTATTGAAAACGACGATGGACTGAAACAAAATAGTTATATAAAACAACGTGACCATTTTTTTTCTTTCTTTAGGGACTTTATGCTCTTACTGATCGCGAATTTCGCGTATGATGCATACTGTGGCAGGATGCAGTGAGATAGGTAAGTAAAACTAGCTAGTTTGTAGATTATATGCTGAAATATCTCGTTTATCCTGCTTGTAAACAGACAATGCCACCTGGTCTAAAAGCCAGTCTTGTATTAAAAGTACTCGGGAAATGGCTTAAATTCGTGGATCATCTAATATCAGCTGGTTTTAGGTTCGTAGTTGTAATGTCATTATACGATATCAATAAAGTTGGAAAATTAAAATACGTCTATTTTCAGTATAATTTACTTTGTATCGAAATACGCAGTTCTAAGTTTAAACTGTCAGAAGTAGATTTTAACTGAAACAAGATTCGTCGAAGATACCGAAGCTGGTCATGAAATAGCCTCCTTACCTCCATATTATATAATACTTTGAGTTCTTCAGCATAAACTTCTTTTCTTTAATAACAATGTGCCTTCTAGTTTTGATAATGTAGCTATTGTGCATATGCGATATGTGAACCATTTCTACAGCATTTGTTTAGAAGAAAAGAAATATAGCTAAATAATTTGCTCTGTTCTTTGTGTATAGGTTTCCCAAGTTCATCAGATGCCACAATGCACAAGCAGGGATTTAAATTAAATACGCTGTATCATATATTGATGTTAATAAAATCATGTACCAGACAACTTGATGTGTTCTTAGTATGTTTTAGAGCATTTTATTTTGAAAATTAACATATATTTTATAGTATCTTCCAAAACCTTTTCAATCTGTTTGTTGTAGAAAACATACAACATAAACGAACATCTTTCTGTATTCTTGATGAGAATGGCTGTTTATTTCACTACTTTGGGTATGTAATAACAAAAAAAAAATACGGGTAAAAAGTTTGGCCTCCCCGCTACGGCATGTTGCGTGATTCATTGCAGTATCTACCATCCCCTGCAATTACTAAAATTGTTCCAGGACATGTTGCTATCATTTAACTCTTTCTAAAATTATTGCAGCAACTTTTCTCAAAATACTTGTGGCCATTGCAAGCGGTGAGGTGTTGTAATTTTATTCAGGAAACAAGTTACTGTCAATGCCCTGGGGACCGGGAGAGGGGGGACAAAGTGGAAAGCTGACAAAGGGATTGATATAAATTCTTAAATAAAACATGTCTACTTGTTCCTGTTATGCCGAGATTCTCGTTCTTACCAAAATAAAATACAAGAAAACAACTAGATTAAACTCACAAGACCTATCGGTGAGTGTTCTTGGTTCGGAAACTTGAATGTTTTAACTTGAATGTTTCAACTCTTTCAAACAAATAAGACAATAGAATGCAGCAGCCATTGATCTTACACGGAGTTTGTTATTTCGTTCAAACTCGTTCTGCCTTATGTCATTATTTTAGGAAAAAAAACGTTTTCTAGGATTGGGTTATATTTCGTAGTAATGTAATCACGCCTGGCTGTTTGGTTTATTCTTCATTTTTCCTTACTAAGACAAAAAAGAAAAACAATGAGAGCCGCTTTTTCACCCTTAACTAAGATAACGCAGTGTACTGTTTCAAATTATATTTTTGTTTTCTGAGCTACAATTGATCATTTCTTTTGCAGATTTGGTGGTTCTTAAAAGAACCGTTTTTTATACAGCTTTTTGTAGAAGGATTCAGCTTGTAGTCTTCGTAAACTTTATTTGAAGTCTTTCGACGTATCTTGGTGTGGACTTGTTTCCTGCGGCGTCAAAAAAGTACGGAGCCTTTCCCAGATACCGCCTTAGCAGAACCGGGAAATCTATCTCTCGCTTTACACCAAACCGTGTCACTACTCTGGACGTATATGGCTCCAAGCCCGCTGCCACAAACTCCTCACGCGTTGCAGAATAAGCAGTCCTCCTCAGGGTTTTGGGCATTTGCGGAAACAGGACGCTCATCAGGTCATGACGAAAGTCGAGCGAAACATCGGTTATCAAGGATGACTTGAGACCGCGTTCCAACGTCAGAGCCAATAACTCTCTTCCTTCATCAACGCGATGTTGATCCAAATAGGGTTTTTCGAAATTTTCTTGCAGATGCGTGGGGATGTGATGCGACGGTTCCCAGGAATTATGACGGGAATCATAGTTGTCCCACTTCACCAAGTACTGCTTCTGACTTCCAACTTCTTTTCTTGCTACCAGCCTTTCAACCAAATACGAATCAGGCAAAAGCTCGCGCTTAACACGAGGCCGCCTCTTTTTCGCAAGCGAAAGGTCACATTTTCCCAAAGACTTGTAGAAACCAACTTCCGGACGAGCTCTTTTGGACATCTTACTTCGCGTGCAATGACGAGACATATGATATGAGATCGATAATACACTGTAGTTTATAGAAAATGAAACAATAGCAGGTGGCATTAACACTGATTTTGTTTAGAACAAAGTTGCGCTGGGATCTCCGACTAGAGACTTAAGAGTAAACTGTTTATACCTAAAAGAGCAAAATGGAAATAATTTCAAGTCTTGCATATGATTCATTGAAGATCGTATCCTAAATATTATTTGTTTAGTATTCAAATAAATCACGGCACTAGTTTTGAACAACCCTCACCACACACACATCGGCAAGCTTTATATCAAGTAACAAAAGGCAAGTTTGAATGAGGTTTTCGTCTGCCGATACCGACAATTGATGCCAAGAGAAAACAAAACGTTAATTAAAGAAACATAGATGCAATTGATCTTAAAAAGAATTCCGACAAAAATGTGTAGCTTGCATGAGTCATGCTGTGTGATGGATTAGTTTAGTATTAAATTCATTGGTAATGGCGAACAAGGTTCTTCTAATATAGTTGATATGGACCTCAAGTTCTGCTAAGACGAAGAGGTAAGTGAAAACTACTTAGGTTATACTATTCAGGCCGTCCAGCGAGTTAGATGCACGCGGGAAGATGAAAGAACATGCATGAATAACGAGAGAACTGACTGTCCTCATACCCAAGTGCGTCCCCAGGTGAAACATTTATTTATATTTTTAACATAGCTGGCCAAATGTCTTATCCGTAAAGCCGGCCTGTTGACCCAAATTAATATTTAAAAGTTTGCCTACCGCGCTACTAGTACATTGGTCAAATGTCGTAGTTTAATTATTCGGCCAGTCACAATTCTAGCCGGCCTACCTAGCTATCAAGAGAGCCTGAGCTGATCTTTTAAAATATAAAACTCGAACCAAGGCTGAACTTAACTGGGACAAACGCTGACATTCACATGCATGAACCTAGTTTGACATGTGAAGTTTTGTGTAACACTCTTAGGCGGGACACTGATATATAAGTAGCTGCTGAGTCAGTATCAATTGAGTCGTATATTTTGAGTGAAATATATATGCACTGGCCGGGAGTGCGTACTCGCGCACTAACCTAATAACGCGTACCAATATTATTTCGTAACGGCATTTTACACACTTCAACGACGTACGACCTAAATTTCGGCTTCTTTTTTTTTATCACGAACGCAGTTGAAGTTCTATACCAAGGATATGAAACACAGAACACATAGTGCTTCTGTCACCGCGTCATGCCCGCACAACTAAAAAAACTGCGTGCGCGCGTATTCAAGGCATTCACTCTTGGCTATAAAATGGTACACACTGCTCTTGTTTATCATCATTAAATGTTGATACCTACCAACTAGTTGATCTTAGTAAGTATTATTTAATTACGAATGGAAGTTAATAGCTTAGAGATATATAAACGTTCTTTTAACGGCATTTATAATTGCTAAATTTATGATAGGACCAAATCAATTCAGAATCGTTAACTTTAATTTACAGTGCAAGAAAACGCCATTTTAGGATAAAATATTAAGTAAAATTATTGTCAAAAGTGGCATACAAACACTAGTTAGCAGGTTGTTAGTAATCTGCGTAGCTGCGTAATACGTAACGGCGTAACGAGATCTTTCTTGGACTCTCGTTCTCAAAATGAAAAACAGCGTAACGACCTGAAAAACTAAAGCACTAGAAAAAGAAATTAAAACTTCATTAATAACGTACCATTTAAACATCTGAGAATAGTTTACATGGAAGCAGAGAAAACCAGACCGTTTTAGAACTTTGGTCCGTTTTTGTTCGGAGACTATATTTTGTTTATCCAATTTAATGATGCCAGAACATTTGCAAGTTATATATATTTTTAAAAAATATCTTGATTCTATCTATCTATCTATTCTGATATAATTCTACAATAAACAATGCGGGAAGTGAACTAAAGCAGTAGAGGAGTAAAATACTGTAAGATGTTACAACACTCCAGCTGTATCGATATCAGAGAGAACATTTTTAACAAACTTTTAATGGCACTGCGTCAAAGACAGCGTAGTGAGCTGAGAGCACAGCTAGAACACAGTCAGAGTAGAGCCCAATACCTAGCCTAGTCTTGCGCTTCGCGCTCGGCCAGATTTTTAATTTTTAAAATAGTGCGGCTTATGCGCAGTCTACCCTCGTGCTCTAATTATTGCAATTATCATCTTAATTGAAAACAAATATATTGCTCCAGCTAAATTGCGTTTTGAGTGGCATATGCTAATAATGATAGGTCCCATGCGGCACACAGCACTTGATTGCTATTCTCAAGAGAACACAAAATCTGGCCAATAGCAGCACACCTTCTGCATACATTATCATCTTAACTAGGACGTTCTAATTTATTCGGAAAGTAAGTATATGTCCGGAGAACAATAGCCATTCTGGGCCATGTGCTTGTTATGGAACAGTAAAGTACAAAGAAATTCAAAATTTCATTAATTTACCGAAAATGCAATGCTTATAAATGACATTAAAATTTAATGGCAATAATTACAAAAGACGCCGGTGCCTTCTGTCTGAGCAGTTAAAACATAAGAAAGTTTGCAATTTCTTCAAATTACAAAATATAAGAAATATTTTAAAAAATCCAAGAGCCCACTTTAAAAAACAGCGGTTCACGTGACAACAGCTTAGCTATAGACAATAAAGTAAAAAAATGCTGCACCAAAAGATTCCTCTAGAAGTTTAGGAAAACAGTCGCAGTACTTTAGCATTCAGTTCAAACGTGTTCCAAACTTATGCCAAAATGTAAACCACTTGGGGGACCCATTGCCCCCCCCCCTCTGGTGAGATAGGGTTAAAGAACATCCAAGATGTTCGCTAAGATGTTCATCTAAGATGTACCCTATAGCGCCCTTTTAAAATAATGTTTTCAGCATTTCAGGCTCAAATTGCCAAACAGAATGTTCAGTCACGGTTCAGCCTCGGATCTTAAATTAAATGTTCTTCAGTACAAAGCGCTTAAGCACAAGTCCCCAGTATGTATTTTAAAAGGACGTAAATCCTTGTAGATGTGTCAAGATGCAGCCCATCAGCAACCCACCGAATGCGAATTTCCTTCTTGTCACTGCTTGCGGGATACCCGCGGTTGACAAACCAGTGATTACGAGCGATGGTTACCCATGTAGTCAAAACAGGCTAAACAGATGGAGCACAAGACTAAACTGAGATAAGCGGTTAAAATTTGCAACTGTAACTGGTTGATAATTTATATATATCAAATGCTAGTAGTCCTAGTAGTTCAGCCATAAACGTATCTCAGAAACTTTGATACAGCCTTCTTAGGTTTGTTTAAAACTGTTTGACATATCTCTATAGAATTAACGGCATTGTAAAGTAGTTCACAGTAGCCAGTAGTTCAACCTCTTAGTTTCAAAAACAATACAGTTATCCTGGTTTGTGAATTGTCAGATCTCGTACGGGAAATGTGTCAACTATGCCGCCGGGTCTTGGAAGATATAAGTCGGTAATTAAGATTGTGTTATTCCATTACTCTATACATGGCAACAAGTAAAGAGTTCTCTGTTTTCCCAAATAATTAAAAATTAAAATAGCTGAGCAGAAGCAGCATTATAACACCTCGGTATGTCCAGGGAAGAATGAAAGTCTTGTAATGCGGCTGTCGTGTTTTATTCGCAACCGATTCTGAGCTTGGCCTAACAACGTTCATTGAACATAATGACGATACTTTCTCTACATTCTTCCTCTACAATCAAAGAATGAAAGATGAGACAGCGAGACATTGCTGCAATAGCAAATAGTGCCGAACAGACAAGCTTCTTCAGTTTTTGAAAGACACAAGTCGTAAACTTGGCGACTATCTTAATTTTCCCAATTTCTCTTTTGACATTTGACACTTGGAAATGCGCTATTACATTTGCTGCGTTCTTGTCGGTGACGCATTCTAAATCGATAACAGGTTTTGTATAATTGCCTTGCAATGACTCAGTCCGAGCCGGTGCAGCATTTAGAGTATAGTTTAAAACGCACATCACTGTTCAGCAAAATTTTGCCTGGCACTCGTTTAATACTCAATATTTTAGAAAGTCATAGTATTTGTTTTCTTTTAAAAAAGGAAGGAAAAACGGCTGGTTTCCATCTCTGTCTGATATCTGATAGCCATACAGTAGCGATGAATTATGCACCAGGTGTCTCGGGTATACAATGTAGCGGCAAGCGATATTAATGTACCTGAAACTACATGTAACCAGGAATAAATCAAGGAAAATTAAGATTGTGACTGTAATTAATTTCCAGACACCCTCCGTGACCTCTATGCGTGGGAGAGTTTATTTGTTCGCGCGCGCGTGCGTGTGTGTGTGTGTGTGTGTGTCTGTCTGTGTGTGTGTGTGTGTGTGTGTCTGTGTGTGTGTGTGTGTGGGTGGGTGCGTGCGTGTGTGTGTGTGTGTGTGGGTGCGTGTGTGTGTGTGTGTGTGTGTGTGTGTGTGTGTGCCTGCGCGCGCGTTTGAGAATCGGTTCAATTGATATTTGACTAAGAGTTGATGAGTAGTGTTTGTTGCCTTAATACTGGTATTTCGAGTAGCTTCACAATACATTGGATGATTTTCGATGGAAGGTTGCGACAATTTTAAGTTGTGAACCTAAAAGTATAGATTCGACAACAGTGTCTTGAAATAAACAGTAATGTATATGTATATCTTTCTTTCTTATAGTTCAGCACATGTGAAGGCGAAGGCGTCTATGCGAACCTGTCGCACAAATCGCTTCTACTACAGTGGTAAGCAAGCACCCTTAGTTGTTAAAAGATCATTAACAAAAATAAAAATATAATTAATTTCACATAGGTTTGGTTCTCTGATAGCCACGCCACTGCGCCACTGCCTGTTGCTGCAAGAAATTTGATACGCATACACTGAACACTGAAAAACAGAACTGAACGAAATAAGAATAAAATAGCTTCTTATATAATCGATTTCCATCTCCACTGAAAACTTTTCGGTGGCTTAAAGGGCTTTTTGCAATCTGTAACTAGGCGTGTAATATCTCCAAGCGCAAGAGTTTTTCATACATGTTTTTTGTTCGTCTCCCTTTCCCGCCAGAAAAATCATAGTGCGCTATTCATGTTTTTGCCCAAGAGCAATGGAAATATCTGTAATAACTTGGCCACAAATGGTTCATGCAGAAAAATTTAGTCAGCTTGATGTCTTGTAATTCGATACTCTCACCATCTGTTCTTACGACTCTGCTAAAGACTAAAGTCTAATATGTTAGTGTCAGTTCTAATCATAGGCATTGTACTCACAACACACAAAACCAATAAGCTGCCCGCTGCCTTGCTCTCGGTGGGAACTGAATCGCTAACCTCTTACTTCGTTAATTCTGGCATTAATAAATTCCATGTAAGTTCCATCAGTTTATATTCGTTCTGGATACTTAAAAGCTAGAATGTTTTAACTGGCTGTAAAGGCGAAGTTTAAATCACACCTGACACGATATGGTGAGATTGATCTTATAAGGTTGAGTCAGTATATATTTGAATTAGCTTGAGACATTAAGGATTGCACGCGGACCACAGACCGCGAATCCATTTGAGCGTAAATGATCTTTAATAAAAGTCTAGCTCCATGACTTATGAATTTTATAAAGGGCACCAATCAGGAAGATAAATGAATATTTTGTTTATCACTTATTCAAAGATACCGCTTTCCACATATGTTTGTTTTTGTCGGCGTTCACTTGCTACAAAAGACAACCGCCGATTTGTATGCACCAAGAAACAATTAATTTCTTCTACATTTCGTGTTTTATACCATTATGATGACATCTGAGAAATTGAAGTGTTTTAAAGTAGAGTTTACGTGAGAAAAGTAAACGTTAATCATAATAAAATATTTGTATCATTTTCAGTTCTTCCTGCAGTACTCCGTAGAATCTGTTCGGTTCATGTTATAAAAATATCAAATTTAATTTATAACGGCGTCTCTTCTAATTACTAATACAAATATCAAGTATTGAGAATTGTTTTTGAAACAAAAGAATCAAACGGATATTTCCCACTGTTCTGTCCAACTGGAAAATTATCTGCATTGGAAAATGAAATTCTTTTCGACCAATTTCGCCTTCCAAGCAGTTCGACAGAACTTATTGTTAACGTTCGACATACGAGTTCTAATTGGTTAGCGAATTCGTGAGAGTTTTTCATTGACTTTCTTTATATTATTCCATTGCCGATATTCGATTATAAGAAACTTGTAGCACTTCTCGTAGGGTTGTCTCGAGTTCTTTTCAAACACCATGTACAGTACACAGATAGCAGAAATTCTAAACCGTAAATGTTTAAAGCAACAAGGAGCTATGGCTTGAACTGAAAAAGAACTAGTTTTGTTTGTTTTACGATCTTTGTTTGGGGAGTTATTACTTGTTTGTTTCTTTTCAAACCTAAACTACACGTTGAACTAAGCTTACAATGCCAATCATTTTTAAAATATTTTTAAATTCAGAGAATGAACTGGGTGTATTGTTTAGAACAAGAAATGTTTAGTTTTTTGTTTACGACTCGTGTGTTGGTTACCTTCGAACTAAATATTTGTAATAATAGACGCGAATAATTAGGACAGTTTTTCAACTGACGAACACTGATAGCATACGAAAATCCTACCTGAACTGAACAGCTATTAATTTGCAGGGCTGTAGATGTTTGATCGCTGTTAAAGTTCATCGTAATCTTTGTCTGATTTTTGATTTTTGATTTCACACTTTACTATCGATTCTATCACTAATTAATCATTAGACAGTATCACTTTTGATTGTAGTCTGCGGTATCCATTTTGCTTCACCAGTTTCAATTTATCAGTTATGTAAGCGGCATTCGATCGACGTCACTGATATGAAGTATATAGTACAAACATAAGAAAATGTGGCAACAATTTTAAGCAATGGAACGTTTGGGTCAAGAAACAGTATTAAATCATAAATTGGATTAGAAACATTTTCAACGGTTGTGCAAGTGGTCTATAATTGCACGCAAACTAGGAGGATTAATAAAAATTATCTTAGTTGCCTGACGAAAATTATTCACCAAAACGTTTTAGGCAAATTAAAGCTTGATGGCTTTGGAAATGTGTTATTACTTGGAAATGATGTCCAGTCAGCTTTAAGACTAAATAAAAACGATAATGCACACTGCATTTAAGTAATGCACGCAACATAGGTGTAAAGACAGCATGGATAACTCTTAATAGAACTAAAAAGTGAACGCAGTAACTGTTATACACTTCTTGCTTTTAAAGATAAAAACAATTCTAGTCCTGCTTTCATATTTACCTTGGATAATCGTAATATATCTTACAAGGTGAGTTTGCCCAATTGGCGTCGACTCCAAATTATGAGTTCCACAAAGTAAGGAATGTGGAACCGGCGGTATCACATACGGAAATAAAGATTTCACTTGATTCAGTCTGAACATTTATTGCAGAAACAGTATAGCAAGTATCAGCCGAGTCTTCATAAGGTGCGTGAAGGTTTCAGAATCACAATCTAGCTAATTGGCTAAAAACAGATGAATTGACCAATGGCGACGCGGCCAAACTTAGCGCGGGAAATTCTCCGCGTCGTCACGCGCGGTTACTGTTGCGGCATCTCATTCGGCTGACTGTTCTGACAAGATAACCAGCTTTAACTCCTGCTTTGAAATCTTTACATCTATGTGATTAATTGTTAAACAAACCGGTTTCCTAGGAATAAAGCTGTGGACCCCCTATTATGTTGGGTGTCATTATATATTTAAGTTGCTATAGTTGTTCATTTATCAATATCTAAATCTGTAAATTATGAATAAACATATTTTTCGCCGCGCGGGCCCTTCAGTGCGTCTTTTGCTCTGACTAAGGGCTAGCGCTCGAAATGTCAGCAGAAAAGTTTCACCCCCACGACAAAAAACGTACACACCAACTTAACTTTCAGTTGATTTGTCCATAATTTGTCTTATTTGCCTACTAATAATACCTAGTTTTTACAATCTAGTCTACCAGCATTTATTAATATTGTCCGAGTTGATGTAGTAAGTTGCCATCAAGTTTCCCTTTGGTGACATTATGGAGTTTCACTGGAAATCTTACAATTAGTAGTGTTCCCCTTTCTCGTTTGCAGAAGGCCAAATCGGCAGTGTAAAACAACAATAAAAAGAAATAATATTGGCCGGCACACGTTCCACTAGAGGAGCGCTATACACAATGGGTGATTGGGTTCTATTTTTGCTCGCGTGTCTCTTGTTGCAGGAGGAAATATTTTTCACAGAGAACCAAGAAGTTTAAAAACTGATTGTACACTTTCGTAGCTGAATATTTTTTTATATAAGTCGATTGTCGTGGTCTTAACTTAGTCATAACTGATGTTATAATGCATCACTCAATGCTTTGGGTTAACCACACTAAATTGGAAAAGATAAATTAACCGGAGATCTATTTATTTCCTACAGAGCTAAGGAGCCTGCCGCCCAAGTCACCAAACAAGGTACGATATTCTCTCCTTAATCAGTCCCAGGGGCGGATCCATGAATATTAAAAGGGGGTGGGGGTTAAGATTTTCTAGGCCCCGCCCCGCTTGGATCGGCCACTGAGTCCTCTCGATAAAACAATAAATCTCCCGGTAAACGTCCTACCCTCTCCCGGCGCGAGGAAAAAGCAGGAGAGGATGTAGGGGTTAAGGTAACGTACCTCGTACCTGTTTTCCATTTTTCTGTGTCATTCAATTTGAGAAATATAGTTTACTCGTATATATTCTGACATTTTAGTAACAATTGAAAGTTGGTGGTAGTAGAAAAAATCTTCAACCTTCAAGACACCGGCAGTTTTTCATCTGGCATATACCCTCAAATGTGGTAGCCCGTTAGGGCTCGCTGTACTTTCGGCATGGGGAACGTTACTTTTGAGGAGAGTCATTATTACTTTCGGAATTCGAATATGTTAAAATTAGGATACGAAGTTTAGTGAGAAAGTCATACGATATATCTCCATGTACCGCATACACTGTATTTGCACTGTATTCGTACTGTACGGCTTCGTTTCATTTCTAGAGATGGTATTGTAAAATATTTTCCCTTCTTTTTTATATTCTTTATACCAATTCTCTTCGGGAGGTAATGTCAAAGAAAGCTGTTAAGTTGCTGTTACCTCCGGAAGGGAAGTTACTTTCGGAAATCCACAATGGCCTCTGAGAAATTACGGTTTTTTCGGTACGGTATTGTCATGGTGGTTTGCACGGCAGCCTTACAGGTTATTTGGCATTCGATTGTATTTAGCACAAGTATGAGTTCTGTTACCCCCAATTATTATTGTTATTATTATTATATTATTATTATTATTATTATATTATTATTATTATTATTGGTATGCATATTAAAATGTCAACTGACACGTTTTAGCGCGTCACCTTCAATATCTAGAAATTACTGAAATCAAGTTTGATGATCCGTATTTCACTTTCATGTCTTGTACTTATTCTTAGTTTTCATTGAATTGAGTTGCTTTGGGACGTCTGCAGGTATTTATTCAGCTCAGCCGCAACATTTCTTCTGTTCCTGTGTTGAATTAGTGCTGTTGTCGAAACCGTTCTACCGAAAATAAGATGTTTTCAGTGTAAACTTCAGTTTTAAATAGCATGACTGAAATGCGGATATTTTTAAATCCGCTGACGTAAATGCTGGCTTTTGCGCATGCTCTGTTGACATCTTGGATACTAGAGTGAATCCGGATACGTGTGGACGGGCGTTCGAATACGCTACGTGTGGACACGAAAAATTTTAAATCCGCCACAAAAAATTTCCTGATTCAAAAATATCCTGACACATTTGGACGATGCCTTAGTGAATAATTAATAGTTTTAATTACATTTGTTTACACCACAATATTCCATTCCTGAAATTTCTTTCTCACTTTTGTAATCGATTTATAATCACAACAACAACAGGTACATATTAATGTAGTTATAATTATTAATTATTATAGTAGTTAATTAATTATTATTATTAGTTATAATTATTGATGACGCCGTAATTGAGACAAGAATTATTTAAACAATATTTTTTAAAATACAAAACTCAAACATGTCATGTTGTTGCATGTCCTGATACTTCAAGCTGTGAAACTTATTAGAAAAGTTGGTGGAAAGCTGGTGTTAGTGCTTGTGGTATGACAATGGTTAGTCTGCCTAGCTGGCGGTCTGTCCTTGTGCGAAAAAGCTTTTATTTTTTTCGCTCCATTGTACAGTTAACAAAACGTCAAATAAAAGGCTGTGATCTACCAAGATACAAATCCAACTGCATAAAACTGACAAAACTAATATAAGACTGAAAGTTAAGGTCGAGAATGTCTATACATGGATGGACGAGTAAGCTAGAAATTGGGGGAGCATGTACCTCACTTGCTTCGGGTTACTGGGCGCCATATCGGAGAAGCACTTCGGGAAAAAGCAGGAAAAGAGACGTTTCATGTAGCGAAAGAGGATTAGTTTTGCTTTTCTCAGTCGTGTGGAGTTTGTGTCCAATGGCAATGTGGAAACCTTTAATTCGAATAATTCCTGATTTTTTCCGCCGGTTACAAGACCACCAGCTATGCTGGCTAGTAAGGGGTAAGGTATCGAACCCCAGGAATCAAACTATAATTAGTTAAGGCAACTTTGTACTACTTTGCTAATTCCATTTATTGGATCTTCCACTACTAATCTTTTGGTGTTCCGAAACATCAATTAACTTGAAGCTCGATGATTATTAGATAGTTTGTAAACAGCTCTAAAAACCTGATTCTTTTCGTGTAACAAGCACTTTAAGAAGTTTTATGTTTTAATTAAACTTAACGTTTGTTTTACAAACACGCGTTGTATATGGCATGGTGGCACAAAACTTTTATTAAAGACTTAATTCTAGTTTCTTCTCTTTAATTTTGTATAAATCCAGCGAAATGTAGAGGTTACTTTCGTTTTCAGAAGCAGCTAAGCAGTTTTCCATGAAAGTATACTGATAAATGATATCAACCATGAAATGCTGGAGTGAGGAATGTGTTATAAATGCAACAACTAGAGGTTTATATTTTCTGTCATAGACAGAAAAGCTTTTAGAATTCATCAAACTAATAATAATAGTACACAAGAATGGACCGTGTTCTTGAATGAAGCCAGGCATCGAATTTATCCAGAAATTGCTCTGTTCTGATTTCGAATTTCATGTCTCTTCACACCGGTGTTGTTTTGCTTGAGTCTATGCATCAATGTAATTTAAAGGGGCCAGACAATGTCTGGCGAAAATTCCAGAATTTCGCGTGAAATCGCATCTGTGAAATACGACAGAAACTCCGTTAGATGAAAACAGTCTTCAAAGCAAAAACAGAAATGATCTCATACCATCTCATCAAAAATGATTTCATACCATGGGTTTAGAATTAAACTTGCCATAAATATAATTATTGTGGTTTGGCCGAATCCGTTTAAATCGATTGTCTGTGGCTGTAAATGAAAACAAACAAACCCACGTTCAAATGAAATGTGTAGTGACCATTCTAATTGGGTCAGTTAAAAAGAAACTTTACGAGTTTCTGATGCTACTGAAGACTCCTTTACAAGACTGCAAAAAAATGGAACGGCTCGTACCAAATGACTTTTTGGATAGAAAGTGGAAGGTAGCCGGCTGCGTGCAGCCGGCCGCGAGGATTTTGT
This sequence comes from Epizoanthus ramosus, assembly GCA_026413505.1. Classification (NCBI taxonomy): domain Eukaryota; kingdom Metazoa; phylum Cnidaria; class Anthozoa; order Zoantharia; family Epizoanthidae; genus Epizoanthus; species Epizoanthus ramosus. Next base: position 15,062 of record JANVCJ010089617.1, read on the forward strand.
ATGCTGATAATTTCAATAGATCTGTAGTTTCAATCGTAATCGATCAGTATACCTTGCATAATTTCATCCATGTCAGTTTTCTTGTTCGACGTGTATAATAAGTACCCCTCACCTCACTGTTTCAGGGCCAGAACTAATACTGCTTTAGTTATACTCGAACTGTTCCACATTTTCTGTCTTACATACACTACACGCACTTACACAGAACACACAGAAACACTTGCACTTGCACCTACACGACAGACACATGTGCATACGAAGTATGCAAAATACACACACGTACGAGCACACCGCACGCGCACACACACGCACGCACACACACACACACACACACACACACACACACACGCACGCACACGCAGACACACACATACATACATACACACACACACACGCACACACACACACGCACGCACGCACGCAGACACAAAAAACACACACACATGCACGCACACAAACGCACACACACTCACACACACACACACACGCACACGCACACACACACACGCGCGCGCGCGCACACACACACGCGCACACGCACACACGCATACACACGCACGCACGCAGACACCCACATACATACATACACACACATGCATGCACGCACGCACGCACACACACACACACACACGCGCACGCACACCGCACACACACACGCACGCACGCACACACACACACACACACACACACAGTTCAGACTCTGTTACATGTCACTGTTCAGATGGAGCAACTACTGCAATCTTTGATGGACTAGTGAAATATCTACAAGTCAAACTATTTTTAGTCACGACTGAAGCAAGGTCACGTGATACACGGTATAAACAAACTGCCCGACATGCACCTCGACTGTTGGCAAATTAACAAAGGTACAACAGGTCTAGCAGGACTGACTGGTAACAGACATAACAGGTATTCGTGCTGTATAGCTGTCATGCCGAGACACAGCTGGCTAGTCCCACATTCAGTGCACATTGGGGGAAGAGATTACGTGTTGCTGCTCTAACCAAACAGATACCAAATATTATCCAAATAATAAATACTATCCAATAATACTAGCGCAAATCATTCAGTCAAACTGACTTGCCTCTGTCTGTAGGTATTTTAGTTTCTAACAACGTATTAAGAATATAATGGTGCAGTGAGTCATAATTAGATGTCTGAAAGAAAACTTGCGCATGAAGTGCACTTCATATTAACGTTTTTGACAGTAAATTTGCGGTTTTATGCTTAATTCTTGGTAACCTTGTGCAGGAATATAAAAATGTCAATTGCAAAACAGGTCATTGAACCTTCAGTGAAATACATTTATCACACTAACTGTATATTGCAGTGTCGTTGAATTGCGGATGACAAGCAAGTAATGTAGTAATGATAACTAATGCGCATATCTTCAGTCGTAACTGACTGCTGTTGTTGAGGTGGGCGCACTAGATCGCATTTCAATTACCACAATAAATATGAAGAAAACTTACGGAATGGAAAAAGCAAAGAACGCTCTACATTTTCAAGAGAAAAAAATGTGCTTTTTATGAGTTCATAACAAGAATAAATTCTAAACGCGCTGAGAGCTGCATTTCATGAGTTCAAAACACTTGCACTATGTGCTGTGAAGTCGGTCCAAACAAAAACAAATCGAAATTATTTTCTTGATTACAGTTTCAAAGCAATAAATGATTCCAAATAGTATTTGCTTAGCGTAAAATCTTTTGGACCAAACCTGGTTATCAATAGTTTTTAGCATTTAAACTGCTGCCGGCTCAATTTATACTTCGGCCAGTCCAAGGCAATTGCGGTTTTATTATTTTGAACGGTTACTTCACGTTTTAAAACTTACAAACGTGCTGCTGGATAATCCTGCTGTGTTGTTTTCGCTGAAATCAGGTGCTGAAAATGAAAGTGTTTGTGAATTGTACTCAGTTTTACTTATAGTTTAACAATGTTGCTTACCTTTCCGGCTATATTCAGTTTCACTTCACTGAGGAACTGGTTTATAGCTGAACGATTGCTTGGGGAATTTGCAGGATTTCCCTTTGCTGAAACTGGACGTAGACTGGTATCTCGTTGTCTGTTTTAAACAGGAAAATTTGGAAAAGATTTTAGATTTGTAAACACCAACTTTAAATATACTAATTGTCAGAATATGGCAACTTTTTAGTCGTACCGAAAAATCGATAACGCAAAACAATAGCTTGTAAGGAAATAAGCTATTATTACATCGCTTAATTCCACAGCTTGAATTGAATAAATCCGGGAAGAACACAGCCCAAGCTAGGTATATAGGAGTTAGTCCTTTTGTACTAGCTGGAAGTTAGATGTCAAATTCGTAGCTAATCGGCTGCCACTTTCCGTGCCGATATCATAAAAGCTTAACACTCCAGTAGACCTCCTGGTAATCATTATCCATACCACATAATTCTGCTTCATGAAAACAATCAACCAATTATTAAAGATTGATGAGAAATAAATATTCATTTTTTTCATAATCGACATACAGTCGAAAGGAATATGGATATATTACTTAGCTCAAAATTAAGCGTGATCTTTGAGAGTGGCCGTTATCTAGTTTGTATCCAGAACAGACCGGTCGGCCCGTGAACAGCAGTGTCACTTGCAGAGATGTTGACGTGACCAGTGGATATATAACTTGCATGTAGTCAGTTCAAACACATACTTAAGTGTCTTGGAAATAATAATAAAAAGTAATAATAATAATATAATGAATTTTATTAGATATCCCGCATCCTTTACACGATTATAAATATACACTAGGCTCATAATAATAGCAATAATAGCAGTAATAATCCGATAATAATGACAATAACACTCTAACGAGGATAAAATCATAGTAGTTCAGTTCTGTTTGATTTTAAATCAAGAATCGATTGTGCTTTAAAGAAGCGTCTTCAGGTATTAAAGAGTAAAAACTGACAATAAAATCGACAAAAAGTTTAAAGTAACAAGCACATTCCATTCTCGAACTCAGTGTTTAAAGTAATTTCGTTGAAAAGAAACTGAACTTGATTACGTGCCAGTTTTGGTTGTACGTGACGAGTAAATTGAGTTAAGAGCAATCTCGGGGCCTTGTCACATCCAGCAGCGCATGCGCAACGAACAACAGCCTGCATGCAGTGACTTACAGGTGTAACTGTTACATAGCCAAAGCATAAACTGTTTATATTCTAGTCAGTCGATCAAACACAACTCGAAACACTCTGAATACCATAAGTTGTTAATACCACCTTTGCTCTGATGAAGGGCTAGCGCTCGAAACGTCAGCTAAAACCTATTACCCACACAGCGACATGCATGAACATCATGCATCAACTTCTAGTTGATTTAATCAATTTTGATTTCCGTACTCGCCGACATAGAACCTCTAGTTTTTTCAAAACTGGTTTACCAGAGTTTTACCATAAACATCTTAATAACCGAGTGCGAGGTCTGTCCGGGAGATTATTTTGCCCGAGGTCTTTCATTGTACAGGCCGAGCGGAGCGAGCAGAC
>JANVCJ010089618.1:0-10472 GCA_026413505.1 Epizoanthus ramosus
CCTTTGTCGGTATACATGTAACTCTCAGATCATTTCTAACAAATATATTGTCTCGATCGCGGCAAAAGACCTACCAACACTGGAAAAAGTCTGAAAATTCCATGGTGGGACAAGTATGGAAAATCCATGGAATTTGCGTTTTCCAAACCCGAATTTTTTCCATTCATGGAAAATACATGGATTCTGCATGGAAATTTTCACAACTGACTGTTTTTCCATGTGTGGATTCTTAATTTATGATCATGTACATTTCCAAACATGGATTCTTAAGGAACCATGGTTGGAAACTCTAAGGTTTAATAATTTTAATTTACCAAACATGGATTTTTAAGGAAACCATGGTTGGAAAGTCAAAAGTTTAAGAATTCTAATTTTCCAAACATGGATTTTGAAAGAAACCATGGTTGGAAACTCAAAAGTTGAAAAAAATGGATTTTCCAAATATGGATTTTAAAAAAACATGGTTGGAAACTCAAAAGGTAAAAACTTGGATTTTCCAAACATGGATTTTTAAAGGATCCATGGTTGGAAACTCAAAAGTTTAAGAATTCTAGTTTTCCAAACATGGTTTTTTAAGGAAACCCATGGTTGGAAACTCAAAGGTTTAAGAATTTCAATTTTCCAAACATGGATTTTTGAAGGACCCATGGTTGGAAACTCAAAAGTTTAAGAATTTGGATTTTCCAAACATGGATTTTTTTTGTAAGAAAAATACAAAAATAAATACAAATACTTTTTTGTGTCCTCTTGGTGTTACATTTACATGTTAATTAAAGAAACCATGGTTGGACTCAAAAGCTTAAGAATTTTAATTTTTTAAACATGGATTTTGGAAGAATTCAATTGGAAGAATTCACTCAAAATGTTAAGTATTTAATTTGTACATTCATTCATATTCTATGTATTTAATAATATTTTATACTGTTATTTGGTACATGTACACCGGGTGGCCAGTATCTGTCCCTATAAATGAAAATGGAGCTTTGATGCGGCAGGGTATTCTATACTATGGAAGCACCAAGTTGAATTGTACAAGCTAAAAATCTCCTTGGCGTAAACAATGACATATTAATAACAGACCTTTTTAGATAGAGCCTAAGGCGGCTGCCATCTTGAATATACTAGTGCCCAGGCTCTCCATACGCTGAAAAACATATGGCAAAAGTGCGCGCGGACAAGATGGCAGTCATCACAGGTTCTAACTCAAAAAAGGAATATTATGTAAGTAAAGTTGGTACTACCTGTATGTAGTAACCAGAACTTGTTTTGCAGATCAAAACATTTGAGGTTGCACAGAAATAAAGAGTCCTGTCTCGTTAACTAGCGACCTGTTTCATGATTTTCTTCAGCTCCCCATTGACGAAAGTAGAACCAATAATATGTGGTCAGTTAAAACACCATAGCTTCATCCAGTTAACTATCCTGCCACACTCTTCCACTCCAGCTTCCTCCTGCAAATCCAAGAATGGACCTGAAAGCAACAGTTTCCAAACGCAAGCTTTTGTACTTCACCCACAGTCTATTTTCTGCCCATTCTGTGTGTTTCACAAAGTAGTACCCTTTGATATTTTGATATCTAAGATCAACTTGTCTAACCTCCACCCTCCATGGCTCCTCCTCATCTCCTTTAATAAGAAGCATGTCACCAACTTCGGGATAGAGTGGCACAATCACCGATGGGAGAGGAACCTCTGCGCGGAATGGGTCAACTACAGCAAATGAATCATTCTGCATAGGGTACAGCATCACTTGCCTCACTATGTCGCTCAATAGAAGACAGGCGCATGTCTCAAAAGGTTCTACACAAACTGTATCACTGAGTGCATGGCGTGTTGGTTGTCCATCTTCCCCAAGGATAAGGCGATAGGCATCACCAATTATAACGCGGACGTAATCGTCTCCAATACAGAGCAGATAAAAGTTGATGATCTTCATAATGATCTCTAAATTACCCTGTTTTGCAATCACATCATCACCATTACGATATACAGCCCCTCCAGCAACGGTCTTCTGCTGGGGAAGAAGAGCTTTACTGTACACTGACGCAACATCAGGAGTGGCAGCAAGTGGAACTTGTTGATCTCTAAAGTATGCGTCGATTCCTCTCATCGCTTCAGGTGATAAACACTGCAATTGTCCTGATCCAATAAGAACACCATGGTAAACTCTGTCAGCATTTCGACCAGACGACTTACAGTCTGCGACTAGTTGTTTTGCTGATGCTAGAGATGTTGCTGTCAACTGTAGAGAATACAGTAAATCAAACACAGTTCTGAAAGCAATTTTATTACAACTATATACTTTTAAGTCCTATTAAAAGTATACTAGATTCGATTATTCGTCATTTCAGCCTAAATTTCCACTCTGCAAGGGCCTTATATGGGACTGTACTACTATTAGTTTCTGGGTTTCAGAACACTTTGGGGTGCGTTCGTTTGGGCCTACTCCAGAATAGGAATACACTCCCCAAAATTTCAAATTTCTCTCTCGAAACACTTTAGAAAATAATATGTACTTACAATTGAAGATCAGGGTAATGTAAAACAGCAGGCCAAGTTTTGTGCATTTCCAGGTGGAAAAAGAGGTTTATTGAAGTGATGAAAGTTTGTATTCCATGTAATCCTATTCCGGAACAGTCCCAAACGAAAGCACCCTAAAAGAAACCACGCTGAAGTTTTGGATTTCAATGTTTCGTACATCACTTAATCGATTGAGGATCGTTAGTTTTAAAGCTCGACCAATGGTACCTTTACTGTGACATGTGTTGAAATTGGTAATAGACAATAAATAACCATAACTACTATAATTGGATCGATGTTTGATAACATAATTATCATTATGTCAAACAAATATAAGCATTCATAATACATGTACTGTACATAAATACAGTCTATTAGCAATGCATAAAAGAATAAAAGAATGATTATAATACCTTTGCAACATCTGATCGTCCTGTCTGTCGTTTTTCCTTTGGTCTTCTATTGAACTGCAAGAACTCTCGCTGTTCTTCCTTTCTTGCAAACGTTTTCTCAATACCCTTTCTATTGTTAGTTTGATTTACATAACGGGAAACTGCCCTCTCAAACTGAAAACACCAGTAATTGTCGGGAGATCCAAATCTTTCAATGTCCTCAGACATGTGTGTTAGATTGTGCAGAGTGATAACACAATGTTCGGGGCCATACTTTTCTTCCACTAAGGTGGCATGTCGCCAACACAGTTTCTTGAAGTTTTCAATCATCCCGTCAGTCCATCCATTTCTGCCTGCGTTATGCACAAGTTCAATAATTCGCGGAATGGGAGCCCAAACTTCATATTCTTCTGGCTGGAGAAGACCTTCAAGTATGTACTCCGACGCCGGAAAAGCTAACTTTTGAAATTCCTCTGCTGCAAGAAATAAAAAATTAATAGGAAACATGTAAACCTATAAATGTGTGAACATATTGAACTGGATAAAAAAAGAAAATATCTGCGGGAGTGAGCTTCATAACATAATGCATTAAAACCATTGAGTCCTGGTTATTTTGGTCGTGGCAGAACCTCAATTTATCCTATGTAAACTATAAGCATAACGATATGGAAATGAGACTTACACTGTTCGGATATTAAGCATTGCAAAATCAATCTTTTGCTTATTCTATGCATCAGCTGTGACGTCACATGAGATCACAACATTGGCATCTTGGATTTTTAAAGTTTTCAAAATGCTCCTTGGAAAACATTTTTTTTTAAATCCAAATTTGCAAAAGAAATTAACAACTTAAGGGGACACTCTTCCTGAATTTGGCAATTTACACGAAACATTAAAAAGATGAATGTGTAGCCAGTTCAAGTGCAAAAAAAGTTAATAAAACTATATATTTTCAAAATCAGTAAGGTAGATTTAAAAAATAATTATTGGTCATGTGACGGTTAATAAAGGGACCCCCCACAAAGCACAACTGCACTGAATTACATAAAATGTAATACCTTCGACAAACATTGGTATTTCATCCTACAAACTTCATAAGACATTCTTTGCAACATTTTACAAAAGAATAATGGATGGGATTTGCATTCTTTTCAATTTTCGAAAGCATCCATTATTTTATGCATTTAAAACATATCATACGGTAAATCATCACTGACAATTTCAGCCAGATCCAGATTAATCCCTTCAAGTTTTTAGATTTTGAAGTGCCATTTTTTTTGAGAAAATTAAACTTAAAGTAACTTATCTTGATTTACAGTAGGAGGGAATAAAAAAACTTTTTACACCTCTAAAATATGATTCATCATAGCAACCAGTGATTTGCTTTACTTAAGAACATTCTCTGCTTTGACTGTTTCTTATTATCTGAGCCCCATTATATTATAAAACCTGCAAAATGATTGTATGATTGCGGTAATACAGTTGTATGTAAAACAACAGTACCTTTCCAAAAAGAGTATTCCCTCATGGACTTTGGGATTCTTGTTGCTTTGTATTCTGCAATAAATAAAATTTTCATTAAAATTGAAGTAACAGATTGTGATCATAGTTAAAGTGCTCCATTACAAATGTTGCTATTCTAGACAGATATGTGCAAGATCCCTTGAAATTTACAACCCAAATATGTAATGATTGTACTGTCTAACATAATTATTATTTGATAAAGATGTGTATTCTACAATATTTGTCAGTACATGTACAACAGGCTCTGGTTAGAAACGTTTTCATCTGCAAACTTGAAAGCAAAGATGATGTATTGTTTAGTTTTTACAATCATGTACGTACCTGTTGTCCATGGCATTTTTAGTAGAGACTGTGATAGCTCTTCTTTGTCTACTGCACCACTGGAAAGTAGCCACTCTATTCGTCTCTTCACAATGTTCAGACACAGCAGATGCATTGCATCAAAGACACAATCAAGCAAGATGTTAAAGTTGTACAGTCTTGACAAACGATGAAGCTGTGACAACCCGTTGAAACCAGCCTCTTTTGAGGTTCTGTCAAATACATTTGCACGCTCTTCTTGTTCAAGTTCTCTTAATTGTGGAACTTCAGCTTCAAGAACTCTCTTCTCCCATGGGTATCGATAATGTTGACGGAAACCAGGGTAGTAGTAATGCCGCCGAGAATCAATCCACATGCCTGTCATGCAACAAGACCAAGTTTTGTCAATTATCACTAGAACCTAGTCTTACCAAAATGAAATATCAATCTATGCAACAGAGTGACACGGCGCCATGCTTTTTTACTACAGAGCATTGTTGACAGACTGTCATTTTTAGCTACCTACAAAATTTGCACATTTTGAAAATGTAATAAATTCTTTGCAGTTTCTTCAATGAATTATAAGGTAAGCATTTAGAATAGCCCCCCCCCCTGAGTTAAAGAAAGGCAAAAAAGGAACACACTAAGGGTGTACGCATTCGATTGACCCTATTCTGTCTATTCCAGAATAAGAATAAAATTTTAAAATTTGCTCTTGATTTGCAGAACAATCAAATATCTAATTGAAAGTAACGACTGGGGTGAGAAATGTAACTCAGATGTGTTTTTCTTCTAACTTGGCAGAAATTGTGGCCAAAAAGATGGATTAACATTTTTATTCTGTTTATTCCTATTCCAGAATAGAGTCAATTGAATGTGCCCTAAGTGAAGTAGACAAATGTATGCAATAGCATGAAGCCTGATAAATTAGCTGCCTCAGGTTTTAGAACAAAGCCAAACCAGCTGCTTAATGTGGTGACAAGTCTGCTGGTACTTTGACAGAAGGGCCTGGTTGCTCAAAACCTGATTATTGCTAACTCAGAGTTAAAATTTTAATCCATGTTCACGTTTCCTACCTTATGAAATGACTTGAGCTTCCATTTTTGGTTTGTCAATTGGGTTTATAAAGAAAGTTTGAATGGTATTTTATTGGCACGAGAAGTCTTTCTGTTGAGACGAAATTACTGTTTGAAATTTGGCTAACTCAGTCAGACTTAAAGTTAATCAACCTTCTAGCAACCTGGCCCAGGTTGCTTAATAGGTGGTGGCCGCTTAATAGGAAGCTGCTTGACTAGGGTTCGACTGAATTAACAATTGAAAAAAATTAAAATAAATGCCTGTTTGAATAAATGCCTCTACTCTATTAGATAAAATGCAATAATTATCTTATACCTGAAAGTTTGCATCTTCTGCAGCCTCTCTTGCCACCTGTACTCTTCGCCTTGCACACTTCACATTGTGCAGGGTGGTCCCCTGTCCACAACAGCAGTAATACTCTGAGAATTGTCTCCCCAGGAGGAAAGTCATCAACTGTTCCTTTGTAGTTGACTTGGTATCCTATGCCAAAATAAATTTAATAACTCGAAACTTATGTAATTTATTCAATATGCGCTTCAACTTTTTTCTTTGATTTTACAATGTTTTATAATATTGCAAAAACTAATACACCGTTCAAGTCAGAAATTTTTGCGAGAATTTTTTTGTGGTTATTGTACATTTTTGGCCAAATCGCAAACATTAATTCCAGCAAAAATAAATTCCTGCAAAATATTTCTAGTCTTTCTCAATACGTATTTCTTCTTGCACAGTATCGCAATCCATAAAAAATATATTCCAAGAAGCATAAAAAATCACCCAAAAACAAAAACAAATTCCCGCAAAAAATTATTCTTGCACAGTAAGTAACAATTACATGCACTGGTGTAATATTAAAAATAGCCAATTGGCCTGCCTCCCTGCCAGTATATTTAATATTATTTTCAAGAATGTCCATGCTAGGAATCACCTTCTATAAAACCTTCCTCCAAGTCCTTAATCAATGGCTCGAGAAATGGATCCAGAGAGTTTGGCTGTTTGTCTGGCAGCAAATATGATGGCACAAACCCCACTGTGTAAACTTCACTTTCATGAAACCGGTCGGTCTTGGACATAGTTGCAATTGCAACCTCAATTGCCCCTAGAAAATCAAAAGTTAAAGGTTATTCATCATAAATACTTAGTAAAATAAAGAGCTTGAAGTCAATATATAGGAATTAACCAAATGTGTCTTCCAGGGTGGAGACCTAACAAAAAAGTTTAGGAGCCAACCCTGCAGTTACAGCAAGTCCTCCTGCCTGCTAGGAATAAAAGTCTGGATTATAGACCACTCAGACATATGCCCAATATTCAGTTTATTATTTTATCACACTGCTTTTTTTTTCTGCTTGTTTTCAAAGCTTTTCTTTCTGCCTGGAATATACTGTACCCAACCTGGACAGACATTCAGTCTTTAATAAACCCTTCCATAGTCATGCAAACAATATATCCCCTCAAATGACAGAGGGTGAGGACACCCCCATGTTGATAAAATGGGGAGCCCTGAGTAACAAACAAAAATGTATGACATTTCTATTACAATTTATGTTTTTATTTATATTTCATAATCTGCAAAGGTTGCCCATAACGCAACCTTTTGAACTGTTGTTTAAAAAATTGGCTGCAAACCAAACAATGCCATGTAACTTACCAGTTCCTCTAACGCTTGACCCAAAAGGCTGAAAACCATCCCAGTGCCCTACAACACAATATGATAATAAAATGAAACACTACTACATGTATGCAAGAAATTTAATATCTATAATATCCCTTCCAACCAAAATGCAAATCAGGGATTTCAAAATGATTTTAAGTCTACATGTAGGAGTCAGGTGCTGCATGGATTTTTGGCAAAAAGTACGCACTTTTTGCAAATTTCAAAATTGTTTGACTTTAGTGTAATGCAGCATCTTATTTTGAAACCCCTGCAAATTCCATTAGTGTCATTTGAGCAAACAACAGGCAACATGCCTCAAAAAATGATCCATGCACAATGGCTTAAAATTCACTCAACCCTATTTAGACTGGGCTTTTTTGGTTGTGGTGGGATAACATTTGTTACCAGTACAACCCTAGCCACTGAAATGGCAAACATAAAGTATCGTCTTGATTTTCCTATATAATATACATGTTGAATTAGACAAAAAATAAGAAAGTTTACACTTACATACCGATTAAGGCAATGTTGCGTGGATCACCAAGTGCAAATTTTGCTTGGTGCATGAATGTACCATGGCATTCGCTACAATGAATTTCATGCAAACCATCATCATTTTCCACAGTTTGTTCTACTTCAGTACCACTGATAATATGTTCACATCCTGGTGTACAACATCTTGCTGGTAAGCAGAAAGAACACTCTGGATTCCAAAACCATGAAATTTCTGCAAACCTTGCTCCATCCCATAGCTCTGACTTAATATGCCAACCACCATTGTCTCTGGTGATCCAGTGCTCTCTTTCCCTCCAGTGTGCTGTCATCTTTTGACACATTTGTGGATCTGACACCCATCTCTTTACTTTCTGTTTCAGTCCTAAGTAATAGTATGGGATGGTGCCAGGTTCTCCACAATGCCGACATTCATCATTTTTATTCTCCATGATGTCCCAGTGTTTGGGGTGCTCACTGCTTAAACACACAAAATATTCCTTTGCATCTTGATAACCATGTCTCTTTAACATCTGCCTTGCATCATTCCAGTTAGCTGGCCACTTTTTCTTGATGTCTTCATCTTCAACATCTAAATGTGACCCACAACAATACATATGACGAGCCATTGTCAAAAGCTGTTCAAATGTGTTCAGTGAGCTGTGTGCTTCATGAAGCAAGTCAAGACATTCGAATATGGCAAGGACAACAGCCCTGTTAAATTTTGATTCATCATCGTTGACTTCACACTGTTCATTGTCTTCTAAATTATCAGGGGGTACGGGTGCATTCTGCATGGTGCAGAAGCTAGTCTGTGCATGTTCAACGTGGTATACAGTTTCTGTCTGCCACTGAAAATCGTCACTGCTGCAGCCTGCAATTTCCACATTTTCATACTGAAGATCAGTATTTCCCTGCCTGCCTTCCAGCGCCCCTGTTTCATCAGCTATCGGCGAAATGAAATATTTTTTTTAAATGTTATGAATTCTTTTTTTGAATAATAACTAGGACTGCAAAATTAGTGGAGGGGGGGGGCGGTGGCTGAAGCTAGTGCCGCAGATGCGAGCATAGTTTGCACTCGTGAGTGCCTTTAGGCGTGAGCAATTTCTAGGGGGTCTGGGAGCATGCTTCTCCAGGAAAATTTATCCATGCCCATGGCAAACAAAAGCGCGCTGCCTTTCTTGATAACTCAGGTTAAAAGGCAGTAAAGCTAAACGTTTGTGCAATAACACAATTTGCAGTTTTTACACGCTTTTATAATTTTTTTGCGCAAAAATTGTTTCGAGGGAATCCGCAGCCTCTCCCACTCCGCTGGACCTGTGAACCATAATATAAATATCTGGTTGTTGATCACTGCATGATAAACATAAAAAAATACCTTCGTCCCTTGTGTTCACCCTGAGATACTGGGCATTTTTACTATGCCACTCTTTAGTTTTGTAGTTGATTATAATTGCTGATACAACTTTATTTCCAGAGGGTGTCGCCTGACAGTAATTCGAGTGATAAACTAGTGGCCCTCCTAAACTATTAAATTACAACATGAAAACATTAAGAATTCTACATACATATTTAATTTTGAGTTCTAAACTTTGGATTCTGGATTTAAAGATGCCATACAATATAAATCTTGTGTGTAGATATATATTTTATCCGGGATATGGACTTAACAAATATTATAGAAGAATCAATCTAACATTCTCATCTGGGCTCTTCAGTGTGTTTCAACAGTCAACGAGTAAAGGTTCTTGACATTGCTGTATTGTAATATTATTCACATTGCAATACACAGAATTGTGTGAGAAATCACTAGAACGATAAACCACTTTTTTCGCTTGATTTAATAAATAAACAATGATCTATTCTATTCCATACCATTACAGAATGCTATGTTGACTCACCTTTCTTGCGTAAGAGATAAAATGACAATTGGAGGGGGGGGGGGGTAGTGCTGCTTACCGTCTTGGAAGTTAAACGACGCTGGAGGTCTAGACCGACTGTGTTTGTTGATGGTGTGTGCTGCTCCTGCAGTCCGTGTTGTGTCCCTGTCCGTTGCTATGGAGATCCCTTCGATTGCATCCACGTCTCTTTTATTCTCGTTCTCCTGCCGAATAATCCCTGTCCTGTACGTTGGCATCGATACCGCGGGCTCAACATGGCCGCGCGGCACAGTGTCCTCATGCGCAGTAATTGCCGACCTCTTGCTGTCCAGTTTTCCTACCGTGCCCACGATATGAAATTCAGGAGGCGGGAGTTGTGCCACATAGAACACTCCGATTGGAGCTGTGGAGAACACATGCAATCTGTTTGTAACCATAGAAAGAGTGAAACATACAACCCACTTGCGAGTAGCTATTGTCATTGCCATTGCCATTACTGTTGCTGTTGCCATCACTCGTCATTACTGTTGCTGTTGCTGTTGTTGCTGCTGCTGCTACTGTTGCTGTTGCTGTTGCTGTTGCTGTTGCTGTTGCTGTTGCTGTTGCTGTTGCTGTTGCTGTTGCTGTTGCTGTT
>JANVCJ010089629.1:0-10472 GCA_026413505.1 Epizoanthus ramosus
TACAGCTTGACAAGCTATGCTCACACAACACCATACAAGGTGTTTTGGATCTGATCCAGGATTGTACCAATACAGCTTGACAAGCTATGCTCACACAACACCATACAAGGTGTTTTGGATCTGATCCAGGATTGTACCAATACAGCTTGACAAGCTATGCTCACACAACACCATACAAGGTGTTTTGGATCTGATCCAGGATTGTACCAATACAGCTCCAAAAGCTATGTTCACACAACACCATATAAGATGATTTTGATCTGATCTAGGATTGTGCCTATACAACTCGACAAGCTATTTTCGCACAGTACCATATAGGATGATTTGTATCTGAACCAAGAATGCCCTACATAACTCGACAAGCTATGCTCACACAACACCATACAAGATGATTTTCGATCTGATCCAGGATTGTACCAATACAGCTCGACAAGCTATGCTCACACAACACCATACAAGATGTTTTGGATCTGATCCAGGATTGTACCAATACAGCTCGACAAGCTATGCTCACACAGTAATATATAGTTTAATAGGATGATTTGGATCTGATCGAGAACTGTACCAATACAGCTCGACATGCTATGTTCCATATATAGGATGATTTGGATCTGATCCAGAATTGTACCAATACAGCTCGATATGCTATGTCCACACAGTGCCATATAGGATGACTAGGATCCACTCCAGGATTGTACCAATACAACTTAGGCTCCTGAACGATGGCAGTGACATAGAGTAAGCCTTGGCATTACGAGAATCCCACTCTTCGTCGCTCTCATTTGCTGCTGTTTATGTCCATTGTCAAAATCTTTCAAAGCTACACCGGCATTGTTTTGTGAACCCTACCGAGTGCGAGGGATACCAACGACACAACAATCCCCGGGAGTCCTTGCGTGAATAACTCTTCAGGTGGCATGACGTGACTTAACTTAGACGAAATAACTAGCACGAATTATCAAGCTCCTACACAGTTAACGATGCGCCAATTGGTCAAGGATTTAATACAACCGAAGCGAGTCGTAGAATTGCATACAATTTAGATCCCCCACTGACGACCAGTTACTGATTTGTGTTTTCCTTTTTGGCCATATATAGTTGTTGTCTGTTCAGTTAAATCAGTTACTACAAGAGGAGTATTGTATACAAAGGTGTGCTGTGTTAATACAGGGTCACTCTTAAAAAGGGTGTACTATTTAAAGGTTTGTTACTATTGTGAAGTGTGCTCTATTAAAAATATGTTTCATTCGAAAAGGTGTGTTCCCAGAACACAGCTTCATTTCACACACTGGTAAGGTGAGTTGAGACACGATGTATACCAACACATCATGGTGTATAAAACATACCAGTCAGAGTATGTTTTGGAGCAGACGTTTGGAGTCTTACTAAGACACGCGCATTTACAGATCGCATCCATATTTTGCAGATTTACTTTAGTTTAAGAAAAATGTAAAGTTACATATATATATATATATATATATATTAACTACGACGCACTGAAAAGAATAATTCAGTTCATGTAGGGTATTTTTAAAATTTGACAAATGTTATACGGCAATAACAGAATGCCCTTTTCAATGGAAAACTTCAAATTTCTCATTTTAAAACATAATTACCATTAAATGAGAGATGGGTAATATTGGAATTTCATATTTTAAAAATATATGGTTTTGTATTTTCACGCGTCCTGTTGTAGGGGCAAGTTCCTCAGAGTCATTATGCTATTCAGAAATGGGAAATGAAGTATTAATTCACGTCAATACGCCATTTGAACCCGTTCCGCAAGGTAGTCACGCTGAAGAGAGTATCCTCTCCTCGAACCTTGTGTACTTCTCTTCCCTGTTATCAAGGCTATACAATAATTTTGAGAAAACATCAAGTATATCATAACAAAGCTACGATAACCTATAAGGCTAAACAGGCCGAAACGTTGGAAGTACTGCACATTGAGAAGGCTATCATATCCAGTATCCGCAAAGATCCTTCTAACTTGAAGCCATCATCGTTGAAAAACTAACCGTTTCAATTAAATTATATTTATATATTGTCGACATCGGCGTACTGAAAAGAGTGATCTATGCAGGTGCAGAGTGGTGATGAAACATTAAAAGCCCAAAGTTAAACTGTAAAACATAAGAGATGTGTGAAACACTGCACCATAATTACAGTTACGATCTTTTTAACTCTTTTACATTTTACAATTTAACTTTTAGCTTTTAATGTTTTATATTTATACATATATATGGCATCAAACCACAACAATGTTATACCGATTATGTTTTGAGGTGTATATATACAGTACAAATACAATTAGACGAGATGAGAGCTAGAGGTAGAGGAGATGATTTTCAATATCCGAATATTTGAATCTTTATAATATATATCTTTGAATCTACATTATGTATATATTAGTTTATTGCCGGGCTATCGACCATTTGATTTCAAACGTCACCAAACAGATTAATTCTTAAGAATGAGTTCGTCAGAAATTTCAATCATGGGTGTTGTTGTAACGCAGGCATTGAAGCGAGCCTTTCAGTCGTGACCTCCAGTACAGATTCTGGTACGCCGGCTGAAACTGATGGATTTCTTGGCGATTTCCTGTGGCGCGCCCTGATTAATATTCGAAATTAGTAAATATCAGGAGTTGTGTTTATATTAAATTCAACTAGTTTTAGTATTAGGATCTATAATTTCTAATTTAGATGTAAAGGGCTTGATTGTTCTGTCGTTTCGAATTACGTTCTCCTACCGTGCGTTGGCCACATCTACGCATATTTAACACTGCCTGACAGAAGGTCTTCCTTATCCAAACATTTTACTGACAGTTACAAAATTACTATTTTTTAAAAGCATGTTTGTTTGTCATTAGGAGACTAGCTAAACCCTTGCCGCGTTTCTGCAGTTAAAAGATTGTTGAATATCGTCTTGATATCGCTCCATGTGTAACTTTCTTGCATCGAAACGAGTTTTGCCCTTTTATATAAAGTTTTGAACTGTGATCCATTCGAAGGCTTTCATATGCTTTGGACTCCTTTCCCTTCCTATCATTACCTTTGCAGCCATGAGACTGGTACGTTCGCTTGCATTTGGATTCAGTCATTCACACTCACTGTTTAAATATCGGCTAACTGAAACTGTGGAATACTGATGTCTAAGTTTAGTCAACCCCATATAATAGTTACGTAGTCCGATCCGACCGACAGTGCTTTATATTGCCAATATATAAGTACATTGACCATTCACGTACAACTCTTCAACAGTATAACTGGGATACTCATACTGTACTAGTATCTTATTCTGAAATTAAAACTAGGAATGTTCTCCTAAATTTTTGGACTTTTGAAGATGAAACATTTTTCTGTCAGGGAAGGCTTAATATTGTTCACAGGTTTCAGAAAAATCTCAGCAAAACTGAGCATTTTCAGCTGTTATCCATTGCATTGGTTAAGCTGTGCCATTTATTTGAAAATGTACCTTTCTTCGATGACTGTCAACAAAATGTCGTTACGTTCATGATACAAATGCAAAACTATGCGAGTCAAGCTGATGGCATATATTCTATTCAGTCTATTTCGCATAATTATAGAAAGAAGTACTTACTGAAATTCATGGTTGGGAGATTCCTCAGCTGTGCCTTTTCCGGGCGTAGATAAGAAACCATATCCAACAAGATAAGATCAAATAAGAGCAGCATTTCTCTTCTCATGTTTCGCACTTTGTATATGTGACACCTTGTTAGTACTCTTGAAATGTTTCTTCTGGCACTGAAAATTTTAGTTTTCTAATATTTTTAAATCGAGGAAAACAAGTTCAGTGGGAGATCCTTCGTGTCATAAATAAAATACAAAGTCATTAAATCCTACCCAATATGAATTGATCGGTTGGTGCAGCTCCCAGAATTAGTATTTAGACAATAAACACATTGCTAGTGCAATTATTAACTCAGCTAAAGAATAGGCTTATAATTTATTGAATCCAAACACGCCCGCAGACACTTCTACAAACTGTACTTATTCTCATTCACTGATAGATCGAGTCTTCGTGTATCTGTGCGTAGGATATTTTTGCAAATTGTAAAGTGAATGCAGAATTTGCTGTAACCTGACAGGTGATGACCATTTTATTTATACCGGAGAAAACATCCCCTAATATTACATGTTTTGACTCGACAAACGTAAGTACATTTGTTTTCAAAACTCATTTAAGCTATGAATGCTTTATACGATTTTATAAATTACCGAATGACGAACAACTTTACTAAATTAAACTTGAACAACGAACTTTCTTTATAAAAAGTTGTTGATTAACAGATGCTAATATCATTAATTATTGAAGCCTAACGAGCTATATATACATGCTACGAAATAAATAAAACGAATAAGAACTGAAGATTCTAGATAAACTCTGCTTTGAATCATATTTTACTCATGATCCAAAATATTTGGTTTCCCATAAGGGGTGCCACGGGAGTCATACCAATTATATATGTTAGTAATAAACAAAGAGTAAAATAATACTTTCTTTATAGAACACATTAAGATTAATGCAGTCTTGATCTAGTCCGCTCAGGATTCTAAGACTAAATCCAATTCACTTTGCTGTGGCTACAAGCTTACAGACTACATAAAGTCACATCAACTTTTGCACCAGCCGGGTTCAGTTATTGAGGTTAATCTAGTGCAAAGAACAAACCGTCGCTATACCATTTTTATACTGAAATGGCCTGAAATGTGCTGTCACAATTTGATGATGACGAAAATCTAAACAAATCATGTCTTAATCGAGGGACTCTTAAGTTACTTTTTGGTTTCATTTTCGAAAGATGTTTTTTAATGTTTATGTTGGATTCTTGTACGTGTTTTAGAAAGCGTGGTATAAAATAATAACAATAATACACAATAATACATAATAATAAGGTTTATTCAACAAATTCAAGAAGTGAATCTTCTTTTGCTAATACAAGTAATGAATAAAATATAGATCTGAAAACTTATATAACCCAACCGGCTACGCTAAAGAATTTGAAAAATTAGCTAACGCATTCTAACACTATCGAATAGGATCGAAAAAATTTTCCTAACAACGGTCGCAGTTACAATAATAAAACACGTTTCAGCACTGGTTTCACAACGATGAACAAGAGTACAAGCCACTGTTGCAGTCACGCACAGAACCTGCAAGTGGTACATGTAAGCGAGGCTTAGTTTTTGCTGGGGGGCTGCACAGAATTGTAAACAAGGCAGAACAAAGTTTAACCGTTGAGGGGTGAATGCTTCTTTAAAGCACATTGGTTTCGTACCAAACCATTGAGTTATCAGAATATCAATCTAGGATGGACTACAATTATCATTACACAATATACCAACGAATAGGAGGAATAGTTATTTCAGCTATTTCAGACTTGACTTTTCAAACTAACTATACTATATGTATATCCTGTTTCTTTTGTTTGAAATAGTAAACATTCTCCTGTTTCCTTACAAAAGAGCCATTCGACGTACCTCAGTGAACAGAAGAAAGACATTTTGTATGGTATAACATATACCAGCAGTAGCCACAGGGTTAGTGAATTCCTGCCGAGTATTCAATAACGTTTGCTGCTGTGGGGTGATGCAATTTATTTTTGCAAAAGACATTGGAAAAACCAACGACTTGGAGGACATATTTCATTTTTGAGGTACATCATCTGATGAGGAATTAAAATTAACTAAATATGACAGCGGAAGCGAAACTTTCATCGATCAAATTAAACATTTCTTGTTTCAACTTCAGCAGGATACTGTCAGTAACTAAATGACATCGTTAGCGCATACATATTATTATAGAAAAACGAAGGAACCCGAACTTCAATAATATCGATGGCTTTGATTTTTAAAACTCTGTCTTGTCTGGTTCAAATTGATTCGCTCCCGCACCTAAACTGATATGAATTTTCAATGGGATATTAGCTATGTTCAACAATTTACATCAGTTTTTTTTTCGGTCCTAATTCTATGTTCAGAACACTTGCTGGCACAAATAATATCACGAATAGTTGCTAACTAAAAATAAAAGACAGAGAAAAAAAGCATGGAAAAAATAATTTGTGACCAAGTACCGCAGGTCCAAGCGCTGACTCCAAGTACTGACCTCAGGGCTTTTAAGTTTAAAACTTTCTACAAGGGTGACAACCCGTTCCCAGGCTTGACCGCGTGGACGCCATTGGATCGCGACAGTACATCGCGACAAAGTCCATGCTGGACAAAAACTCTCGATGCGAACTCAAATAGGAACTGCCTTCGCTTCGCTACGGCAGTGAATAAAAGTCGGACGAAGGATTATATATGAGTTGGCTTTAATCGCCTCATATTCCACAGGTGTGAGAAGAATAATTTATGCTTTTTGAAATATCACGACAACGTTTGATTCAAGGTTGTTTTATGAAAGAGCTAAAAGTGAAATTTGAGGATTTTTTTTCAGAAGAATAATGATCACATGACAAAACCGCGCTGCAATGGTTTATATTTTAAATTAATTTAGAAACACTGTGCTCTGCGAACTGCCGTATGTGCGTCAGTGTAATTCAGGCCTCATTTGCACCATGCCGGATAGCTTTCGTGCCGTTATGAAAACCATAGCGGATAGGCAGTTCGTTTACACTTGGAACGCTTTTGCCGGCACGTCCCATGCATATCCGATAGGTTTCAGTCTCGCGAAAAATGCAGTGTAAACACCAAGCGACACCGGTCCGGAAGTGAAAAGACCGAGGATAGCCTGGAAATCCAGCCTTCCAAGTGTAAACGAACCGCCTATCCGCTATGGTTTTCATAACGGCACGAAAGCTATCTGGTATAATGTACACGATTTGTGGCGGACGACTTGGTATCGTTCCTGTTTACACTACAACGCAACGACACGTGTGTCGGCACGAAATCCTATCCGGTATAGTGTAAACGAGGCCTAATTGATCTTTGGTACTTACCCAATAACTGGTGTTTTGGCAGTCCCCAAAGGAGAGAGAGTATTTTCTGCCATAATACTGGAAGTTGTGGCTTTACACTGCACAACAGGGTTGTTTTTCTAAATAATTAATTCATTTGGTTTATCTGAAAATACGAGGAATCATCAAAGGCTGCATTGTGGACTGATACAGTTAAGGCCTGGCCACACGATGCAGCATTGCCCGCCATTGTTTCAATCAAGTGTGGCCGCCCTTTACAACATTGCGTGTAACAAACATCGCGTGGCTACCAAGTCGTGTGGTCGGCACTAGATAACATAGGGTGAAGGTACCCCAGATAATCGGACTGTGTTCGGATTACCTTGACGTCATATTACATTTCTTCTTCTCTGCAAAGACAAAAGGCGAAAAAATACTGAGAGGAAGCTTTGGGTAAAGGAATGGATAGCCAGAAGACAGGAAAAAGGCGCGTTTCATTGTTTAATGCAAGAGCTGGCAGCAGAGAAGTGTGAATGAACATCGGTAATTTTAACTATCTTGTTGAATTGTTGGAGCCATTAATTAATTGCAAAGCAGAAGCTTGAATCACAGCGATACCTCGCGTTACTACATTGCATGCAATGCTGCAGGCAGTGGACACACGATGAAATTCGATGAAATTGTTGCGCGCAATGTTGAACAAGTAGAATCTGATTCTACTTCTGCAATATTGTGCGCAATGTTGCACACAAGAATTTCAAAGGTGGCCACACGATGCAATCATTTAGCCATTGCGGGCAATATTGCGTGAAATTTTGCACCGTGTGGCCCGGCCTTTAGTTTCGATCCATCGGCGACATGCCCGAGTTGTTCTCCAACT
This sequence comes from Epizoanthus ramosus, assembly GCA_026413505.1. Classification (NCBI taxonomy): domain Eukaryota; kingdom Metazoa; phylum Cnidaria; class Anthozoa; order Zoantharia; family Epizoanthidae; genus Epizoanthus; species Epizoanthus ramosus. The sequence goes on from JANVCJ010089629.1 coordinate 7,803, forward strand.
TTCCTTTGTGCCTAATTTGCTGTACGAGGTCTGGAACTAAGTGCTTAGATAATTATCTTGTCATCGGCCTTATCTTTGTCTATTCCAATTTGACGTCAGACAGCAGACGACAGATAAAACCAGTAAGCCCGATTTTGTTTATCCATCAAAGCAGGTATTTTATTATATTTTCAATTTTCAATTATCAGCTGTTTCTATACTGATATTGTCAAGAAACTTCTGCAGCAGGTAAAATTGATGCTAAATGGGTAGCACACAGATGATATAACCACAAGCTGGTCAATACAAATGCCGACAATTGCACTTCACAGCTTAAGGGGGAAAAGCTGGATACTGAAGATATTACCATTTAAATTATTTATGCCTTTTTTATTTTGTCGGTTGCAGTTATAAAGCAGGCCAAGATTAGTAAATCAACTTCCACAGAACAGATTAGACATTTCCATTGTAGATCATCAACACTGCAGTGAAAGCGCCGCCGTTGTGTGATGGTAAGCTGCGTGGATTGCAAGGCAGATCACTAAACATAACTGATATGAGGCATGCAATACACCTCCAAGCTCTTTGCATGGAAACGTAAGTACTTTTCTATTTGTGAATAACAACTTCTTAAAAACTACTCGGTTCATTCCAAGAATCACATAAAATTGGATGAAACATTAAGTACAGTAATGTTACAGTAAAAAAAACAAATGTTTCATAAAGTGAACACACATTTTCAGAAGAAATTCTCTCATTTCCACTGATAATATCATTGAAAATTTTAAGAACAAGTCAAGGCTAAAATTATCGAAAATTTTGAAGAACGTTCGGCGTCACCGAACAACAAACGTTACAAACCAGACGAAGGGACGCAGAAGTAATAACTAGAAGCTTAATTGCTATCCGTTTACTATTAAGTAAAGAACTATAATGACACCAAACATGGACGCACCGCACTTAGATATTATCACATCTGTAAGTAATAGCTGTCCGTTTACTTTATAAGAAATATTTTGCACCTGCCATAGTTTCATTAAAAGGCAAGTCCCACCTAAAATGACATCCTGATTTTATTAGGTTATCTGATTCAACCTGTCAAACTAGTTAGTGTGATGTAAATTTTATCAATGTGCGATGATTAGCTCTCAAGATAGTTAAAAGCGTTAAAGTTTGAAGTTATCACGTCACAAGTGTGTCACTTTTGAGATTAAACAAAGAAAATAACAAAATATTGTGTGCCACGGGGTCGAGAGGTTTTTCTCCACCTAGAGATTGTACAATGATTTTCACTGTTTCTATTTTCTGCGGACATAAAAAATCTTGGGCGGAAAAACATAATTTGTTCAGTCAGTTTATTGCAACGAACCACACTTGCGACGTTAATAACTACAATTTAACCCTTTTAAATTATGTCGAGAACTATTTGTCGCAGAACAATAACATTTACATCACAGTGATCAGTTCGACAAGTACAATTAAATAAAGGTAATTTTAGGTGGTATTTTCCCCAAATGTAGAAACAAAGCCGCTGAACCACTTTCATTAATATAAGCACAGTCACGATAAAGACTGTTGGCGGATTGACAAAGGTTAAACGTATAAAAACTTCATCGTCAAGGCGGACTTGGTCGTAAGTTCTCGTAACATGTTCAAATATTCATATGAAGGAAATACAGATCGGTCAGCAAGTTCCTTGCCAAAGTCGAATGAACTTTTCAAGATTTAAAGAAAAATTATCGTGAAGAATCTTGATCATGAAACACGCGAATTCGAAGAATACGTTTCGTAGTAAGAACTTATCATATATACAAATTCAATGTACTCAGACCCATTCTAATACTATTTATTGTAGACAGATAACGCCTGCCAAAGAAACGCAATTTACCAAGTCAGTAATTAAATATTTTGCATGGAGAAGCATTTTAAACAAAACTACGATACAATTCTAGTTGATCTGATACACGTGATTGTAGACAACAACAACAACAACAACAACAACAACAACAATACCTTTACTTGTACTCAATGCTCTATACATTTTTTTACATTTGTAATGTCTATATATTACCAGTTAAGGTGAGTACAGGGTACATGAAAAAACTAGTGACGGTTAACAAGTCATGTATCCTTAATATAATGCAATTATAAATTTGTAAGCGGGTAAACAACAAAAGGAAAGTAAAAAAATTGTTGCAAACAATGTGCGCAAATAAGTGGCAAACGAATGTTAAGAAAAAAAAAACAGTAGAGAGAAAATAAAGAAAGAAAAAATAAGTAATCAATGGGTATAAAGTTGAGCACGATGTTGAAGGAATGATTAGTTTTCTTTTAAGACGAAGGTGATGATAAAGGTTCTATTAGCAATTGATTATATGTGTTTTTTGAATTTCTTTTTAAACGAGTTTCTGCTAACACGTTTAAGATTATCAGGATAGGGTTAACACTGCATGTCGCAACACTTCTAATCACTAAAGGACTATTAAACGTACAACTCGAAGATCACTCCAATATGTCAAACAGATTTTTTCCAGTGATTTCATTCCATGGCTTGTTGTTAAGAAGAATCTGTTGATAACTAAAGTCAATTTATAAACTAGTTAAATAACTTTAAGTTGGAAAAGAAACACGTGAAGAAAAAACCAAACTGCCTCGAGCGGGAATCGAACCCACGCATCCCGATCACATGGC
>JANVCJ010089640.1:0-10471 GCA_026413505.1 Epizoanthus ramosus
CCCCCCGCAAAATTCCCCCCCCCCCCCCCCCACTCAATAAAAATCAATACCAATTTCAAAACAATTTAGACGAGGAAGCACTTCTAAAGCAAGACCCCTCCATTCTCAATACAACAAAATCCCCTACAAAAATACCCTTGAGAATGAAAGCCCAAGAAAAATACGCTCTGATCTTTAATTTTATCGGAAGGTTAATATATACATCATGCTTTCTTAATCTATCAGCTTTGTTTTTCCTGAGCGATTGCACCAACCAACACTGATTAGCTAAATGGCCATCAAACTGTACGCACTACACGCCCGTAGGAGAGGGAGTTTGAAGGGTTCGAATAACCCCCCTGGAACTACAATTTACAGACGACTTGGAGTAAAATATGTAGTCGCTATTCTCTTTTGAACCACAAGCCTGCACAACGAACCACTCTGAAAACAATCCAGTTACGGGCCTGCACGGCAAATTATACGTTTTGAGAAGTTTTATGTAATTCGCATTTGAGATTTATGTAAGTTGGTCTTGACGGATAAAAATAAATTAGCCGAAAGTTTGTCTTTCTGCCCGGGTTCATATGGTAGCACTTTAGAATTTGGATACATTTTTCAAGCAGAAATATTAGATATTGGGAATGAGTTTGCCACTGATGTGAAGTCGAATTTCGTGTCTTCAACAGAATCGGTCAAATTGTTGTCATTATATTAGTAAAGTTGTTTTTGCAACTTAGTATTAACTGAATTAAAGTATACACCTTTCACCCATTTGTTGTTGTACGTGGCTATATTTTTAAATAAAGCTTATAGTATATTGAGGACTAACACCCAGGTTCCTAAAATAATTGTGGAGAAGGTGATGCCTTTGCTTTCTGCAAATGGGACCTTCGCGTCTTCTCGGATGGATATGCCATTATTATTATCATTGTTATTATAGTTATCGTCATCGTCATCGTCATCGCTATTAGCCTGACCTCAGACGCTAAACCGTTCTCGCAGCAAAGGAAGTTAGCGTCTGAGGTCAGGCTATATCGCTATCGTCATCATTATCATCATCATCATCATCGTCACCATCTTAAACCCGTAAACACACACACATACATACACAAATGGACACGGAACGACCCAAGCGGCGAAGGCCGTCCGGGGCGAGCGAATATTTTTTTAGCCCACTTCGCGATGACGGGGAAAATTAGAAAAAATAAAAGGAGCAGTCAAGCTGAGAAGCGAACAGAGGTCAACCGCTCTTGACACCTCGTTTTTACCAACCGAGCTAACCGGTCAATTCGCATATAACCTCCTGTACAGTTACTATTCTCTTACTAGCCAATGACCTCAGCACTGCAACGTTGTAACCTAGAGTTCAAATATTATTCAATTCACTCCATGGGCCTAGAGTTCAAATTCATGTATTAGAATCACTTTGAGTTCCTTGTGGTTACAGAACTGTGCAATAAATTATTTGTACTCCCCAGAAATCGTAGACATTTCGAGCCCGCGCTATATTTCAGCGGTATCCCTTTTAAAGATTATGAAATCCGAAATTAGAGCTCAGAGGTCAGTCGAGGTCAGACGAGATGAAACCACGAATGGTCACGAATTGATGAAACCGAAACAATCCTCCGTATGCCGTATTTTAAACTGTCATCCGTAGATTTATTTGTCGATTAAGAGCCCGAAGGGTTAGCACAATGTACATACGAAGCAGAACGACAGTGATCGCCAAACGTAAGGGAACAGTAACGCAAACCCGATAGTAACTATAACACATATAACCCCACTGCGAAATATGTCGATTTTATTTGCTTTTATTTATATTGTGTTAAAAAGCGAACATTTTGATCTATTTAACTTCATATTTATAATTGTATTTGTAAATTATTGCTATAATAACAATCCATGGTCACCAATTGTGGTTTCATTGTTGGTTGTTTTTCGCTTGAGGCATGGGATAAAGTAGTTATGCAATGCTTTCTCGTGAGATACCGTGGAACATGCCACTTGTCACTTGTATTTTCTTCGTATATACATTTGCCTAAAGGCTCATGTATAATATAATATAATATTATTACATTACATTACATTACATTATATTACATTACATTACATAACATTATACATTACATTATATTTTATTACATGTTGCATTGTATTGTATTGTATTGTATTGTATTGTATTGTATTATAGTTTAAAATGGTACTATTGCTGCCGTTCCAGTTCCCAGTGCTCCAGCAGAAAACATTACTGCACACGGCATTGGTAAGACGGAGTGTGAAGTGCACTGGCATCCAGTTCCTGCTGCTCACAGGAATGGCAATGTGAGCGCATACACAGTATTCTATGGACCTGTTGGAACTCTTCCCAGTAATATGATAAACCAGACGACAAATTCTACTACATTGTCAACTAAGCTTACAAATCTGAAAATGTACACGAGCTACGACATCCGAGTGACAGGCGTAACATCCAAAGGCCCTGGAAACTATTCGGCGTGGGACGGGGCGACTTGTCTTACTTGGGAGGGAGGTAAGTATTCAAAATATGCAGAGTACACGAAACACGAGTTGGGGAATTTTGTGGAGATAGATAGATATATAGATATTTTATTAAAACATTACATAAGCAGCCATAAGGCTGAATTGCGCAATTAATTAAAAAGTAATTTAATGTACACATTTATATATAATTGTAAATATAACTAATTAAAGATACCTAAAAAATCTTGTTTAAAATACCTTATTCTACCTTGTTTATTTACTGTGAAAAGTTACTGCATTGATAAGTTATGTACATGTGAGCCATAACCTGGCTGAATTGCAACAAACTTTGCGATTATAATAACATAAAAATTCCAAAATTTTGAAGGATGTAACAGTTAAAACTTAATTTAGCAGTAAAGCTATAATGCTGTCCAAAAACTAAAGTTTAACTTACAAAATATCACAATCTGATCACATTTCTGCCTTGGGGAATAAAATTCAAACAACTTCGGTAGAAATCGGCCACAGATTTGTTATTCTTTGAAATTTTATCCCGGCCTATTTACACCAAATTGCACGGGAAAAACTAAACAAAATAATGCATACACATAACTGAATAAATTAATAATAGAATTAATATATACATGCGACTGTGTATACCCTTGTGGCAATCAGTTAAAATTTTGAAAAATCCAGTCGAATGTCCGATACAATTTTGACTAGTTGAATTTAATCGATGGTTTTCCTCTCTTTAGGAGGGTGGGAGTGAAAGAAGTTTAATAAGAAAACCATTTAATATGCATGACATAAAATTAAAAAATATAGAGAGTTAAAGAGAGGGAACTGATCGATAAAATTACTGTCAAATATTGTACAAAATAAGTATCACAACGAAAATCATTCATGCACTCCCCTCACTCTCTCGTGATATTAATTGTTCAGTTGACTTATAAAAAGTATAACTAATTAAGTATAACTTAATTTAATATTGAACAGAAACTAGCAATGCCAATGTTTAATAATCAACATTAAGAATCATGAAATTATTCAATTACATGCATCTTGCAAACAAATGTATTATTACATGAGATATTTTTTTGTTACTTGCTGCTTATACGTTTCTATTTTTTCGCAGTACCATCAGCTGCTCCAAGTTCTATTACGTTCCAGGGTATCCAAAAAACATCTTGTACTTTGGTGTTTGGAGCTATTCTACTTGAACATCGCAATGGAAAGATTATTGGCTACAAAATGATATTTTCGAAACTGTCCAAAACTAATGCTGTAGATTGGAGCAAGTTAAACATCCTTTATTGCCCTCACACCACAGAAACTCCACTGAAAAACTTATTACCGTATAGTCGTTACGAGGTAAGTATCTTTCGCAAAATGATCCTTCATTTCCCTCACATACAAAATAAAGAAAGTATGCTAGAATCTTAATACCACATGGTTATTACGAGCTAAGAACCCAGACTGCTAACCAGGAGCTCGTCCCAGGTTTGATTCCCGGCCTTGGCCGAGGGTTGTATTTGTACGACCCTCCTTTTATACTATCTTTGTGATGTTTAGTTATGTGCTAAATTAAAGACTTTTATTGTCAGGTAAAGCAATCGCTAACCATATTCATGAAAACAAGCAGCCTTTGCATTGCCCATTTGAAATATTTAGGCTAACTGTTCGTTTTAAGACTAAAAAGCTCAAAAGCTTGATAAAGACAGAACTTACTTACCTACTTACTTACTTACTTACTTACTTACTTACTCACTTACTTACTTACTTACTTACTTACTCACTTACTTACTTACTTACTTACTTACTTACTCACTTACTTACTTACTCACTTACTTACTTACTTACCTACTTAGCTACTTGCTTACTTACTTACTTGCTTACTTGCTTACTTATTTACTTACTTACTTACTTACTTACTTAATTTGCAGCCCCTACTACACAAAGATACGAGAGAGTGTCCCAAGATATACCTATGTCTTCCCCACCGTCCCTGCCCCCGCCCTACAGTACGATCGACAACGGAGTTGTCAGTCTGCAGACATTTCAAGTAAGCTCAGATCCCGCTCCATTTGACCCTCACTGCGTCATCAATCCCATTTACGAAGGGTGTCAAAATCCATATTCCCCTCATCCAAGAGAGCAACAAGATTTGGACGAATCTTCCTGTCTGCAATCTACTGGAGAGACTGCATCTGAGAACGACCCTTTAAATGAAAACCAGGGAAATGATGACCATTTGTACATGGAGGCTGGAGAAGTACTGCGAGCTGCAAACAATAACTCGTACAGCAATACGAACGCTGCAACAACTGCTACGTTGCCTTCTGTTGAACTGAGCACGAACATGAACATTCCTGCTGACAACAGTGCTGATTACTGTGAGCCTGGGTCTATCATGCCCGAGTAACACATCACACTTAAGCATAAAATTACAGTTGTACGATAGTCCTGTAGATGTAGCTTGGTGAAAAGATGAAAGTAAGAAGTGGGTCATGGGTTCAACTCCCGTCAGTGACTCAGATCTTTTTTTCTGAGTTTCAGCTCGAGGAGCATTTCTTACTTTCATAAAATTACAGGTATAATTTGACAAAAAAAGTCAATATCGCAGGCTATCGTTGAGGTCGGACTATTTAATCATGTGTCAGGGCCGTAGTAAGCCATTTTTTATTGGTGGGGGGAGCAAATGTTTTTGGTACGAAATGAAGGACGCGAAGGGTAGCTGAGAACCCTTTGTCTGGTCTTTTGTCGGAACAAGACGTTATTATTGGATATATTACTAATAGAATAAATCAATATTCAGTACTAGCCTGTACTAGCCCCCCTGCCCCTCCCCTCGCTACGGCCCTGTTTGTGGAGGGTGGAGTTTAGAAAAACTCTAACTGGCCGCTTTTTTCTCTTTCTTTCTATTCGTCTTCATTTAACTTAGCATTTTGTGCAAATTGTTGTTTGTCTTTTGGGTTCATATAAATCTTTGTAGTAAATTTACCCCCACCCACCTCTGCACAAAGTTAAATGTCAAATGGCCAACCCACGTTTTTTGTAATCCGTTTAAACTCTCTTGACTTCTTTTACTGCTGTGATTTAAGACCAAGAGCAGGGACGGACCAGCTTCATCATGGCATGAGCTAGTGTCAATCCGGAGATGAGGAAACATTGTTTTATACATGAGTGATTTCATCAAGGGATTGAGTTATCCCTCCCTGCGGCCACGAAAGAAATGCATGTCGCCAGTGCCCTTAGTTATTTTGGTCTGCGGTATTCCGTCTCGGGCTGACAAACCAAATCGTGTTTGCATGGTACTTTATCCCTGGAAGACTGTTTATACGGACCGAACGATGGAACTTTCAGTCGCGTTTCATCCTGATATGCGATATTTAACCCCGTAACAGGGATGAAGTAATCTCGCGATAAACTCGTCCGTTCCGCAATCATGTAAACCGTAGGAACAACAACAATGATCGGATAACGAGGTGAACTCATCCAATACCAGGACGAATACCATCCTGGCCCGGGTTCGCCCAAAGCTGGTTAACTTTATCCCAGCCGAATTTTAAATTTAATTTCTTCATCAAGGAATACAACAACAACAACAACAACAACAACAACAACAACAACAACAACAACAACAATAATAACAACAACAATTTATTCTGGTATTCCCATTTCTATATATGGTATCACCAAATAACTAGTAATAATAGCCATGCTTTCAAATAATACATAATAATACGGATGTTATAATCATGTACATAATATGTTATATCCTCTCTAATAATTCATTAATTTAAATTCATTAGTTTGACATGATTTCTCATTTCATGTACTCATTGTTTGAGCAATGTTAAAATGCAGCAGTTAGTCTACAAGACTACATATTTTCGCTCCCTAAAAAAGTATTAATGAACTAGTACTATTCCTCAGAAACCCAGTTAAACAGTTACACAAACTTGATGTGATAGCCCAAATCAGTCTAAAAGGCAGCAAACCCAACCATGGGTTAAAATTTTAACCCTCGGGCCAAGGCTGAAAACGCTTGTAAACAGACCTAGTTTTCTTTTGTGATATGATATTATGTTCGTCTAGTCTAATCTTCGGCTCGAGGCTAGGCCCCCTGGGGAGGGGGAGGGGGCGGACATGGCGGGGATGATCGTCGGTTTTTTCAAAGAAACCCCTAAAAGGTACTACTACTAGTATGGGTGTAGCTCGAGCTCATTAACTCCCCTGAAAAGTACCGTAGAAATACAAAAAATGGCATATCACTTATCAGTGAAAATTTTATTAGGATAAGCATGTTGATATCGATTTTCTTTCCACTTTGACACATATCTGAAATTTGTTCTCATCCTGATGTATGTGACTGTGAGTATTCTGGCATATTACATCCCTGAAAGATACCTTTTTCAATTTAAACGCTCATTTGTATCTCTAACACTCTAAGCAGTACCTCTAAAAGATACGACGATCATGCCCACTACGGGAGTCTTCCCTCCCCCCCTGGTGGGCTGGGCCAAGACCAAGCGTTCGATCTTGTTTATTTTGCGATTTCAGCCTAAAAACGTTCTCAAGACGTCATTATGTTAACAAGTCTAAAAGCAGGCTAATGTCGAATTACAGAAGACGAAAACCCCTAAAACAGATATATATCTAGATTCTAATTCGATCGATATCAATTAAGACAACATACTTTCGCAGCTAACATGTAGGTTGAAGTTAGTTTTAGGATACATTTTTAGTGTTCTGTTGGGAATAGAAAACGAACATAATAACTATAAAAGAGTGCCCAGTAAATTATTAGACATGCATCTCTATTTTCACAAACTCCAAAAAAAAACATCCTTGACCAAATCCCTGACTTTGGTATTCCTAAAATTTTGGCTTTTCTCCACCTCAAAATTCCTATACAAAAGATGAAAGAAGTGTTTATTATTTAGAAGATAAGAAGATAAGATAAGAAGTTTATTAAAAATTTTACAACATTTCAGTCTGAGAGACTGAATTGCGTCATGTTACATTAACTAAAGTGATCCTTATTAAAAGAATTACAATACTTAGTAATTAAAATACAATAATGTTAAACAGCATGGTTCCTGAATTTAAAATGTAATCTTTCAGTTCGTTTTAAGCAAGTAGATTCTATCTTACACCGTTCCTTCGTTCCTTTTTGTACACAAAATATTTTTCTATTTTCTTCCCTTACCCTTGTAGTAATCGGTCTTGTGTCTTTTGAGTTCCAACGTTTCGGCAGACCTTGCAGGTACACAAAATAAGCAAGGAGTGTTGATAAGTAGCCATTTATATATCATTATATATATATGAGTGTGTGCACAGGCAGTCCTTTATATAAAGCACAAATTTTTACTTGAAAGTAAACGGATTATTTGCAAATGCTGTGTGTTTGTGTCACGTCTCGCAGTACTTGTCCGGGCTTGTATTGCCTGTTGGCGGTCACCACAAACGCTTTCGGGTCACGTTTACTACGGTTTACTAACATAAACGTAAACTCATGCTAGGAATCTGTTGTGAACTATGATTAGCGACTCCAAAGATCTTGATTATAAGAAATATAACCCTGTCTGTGCAGCTGAAACATAATCAGAAAGATATGTATATGTCCACAAGATCCGTCGCGTCACAAGGTAGCAAGGTTATGACATCAGAATGTGTTCTAAAATAGAATTATGCCTACCAGTATATCCAAACAAGCTTTAATAGGACTTGATCGCGATCGTGAAATTTAATCTAATCAACCTTCTTCCTGGATATCATAGAACTCCATCCTAGAGTTAAGGTAACTTGAAACTGAGCAGAAAACATCTTACCTACGTCTGTTTTCGAAACAGCAGGATGTATTTTGCCTGTAATTTCCTGAAATTTACTCTACGCTTTAAAAATTGATACAGGAACAACGTTGAGTCTTTTTGTCATGATTAGCATGATCCCAAACCGATGACGTATGTTATTGCTACTATTTTTAAAAACTATTGGCACCTATCATCACGCTTTGTTTTAAAAGACCTTCGCATGGTCAGCCTGACATTTCGCTTCCCCACCACAAGAGGGTTTCGTTCGACCATCGAATGTAATTTTCATTTGGATTCATAAAATGACTTGCAAACCAAGAGCTTTCTCACATGCACTTTGTCTACTAATCCTGGTGACGGTGATTGGTCAAGGTGTTCCAACGCCACCAAGTAATGTTGAGATTATTCGAAGTTCGATTTTCGATGAGGACGACATCGACCTTCCAGATTCGTTGTGCAACAGGAAACAGTCCGAACATCCCTGCAACAACATCGGCGCCAATCACCTCTCAAATTATAAGACCTGTTATTGTTACTGTCCTTACAAGAGAAGTACGTTTTATGAGCAAGAGTGGAAGTGTAAGGACAACAGGGCTCTGCGGCGACAACACGGTGAGAAATCAGCTAAGAGGGGAACGATGGGAACGGGGTACTGAAAGGCAGAGGGGAGATATATTACCTAGAATATTTTATGGAATCAAGAACAGAATCCTACGCGAATCCTAACCATTATTTCTCTTCATATTATTAATTCATTCACTATTTCTCTCTAATTCAGTCTTGAAATGGTGCTCAAAGCATAATTAAGTTTAAAAAAACTTTTGAGCATGCAATACTTGACAGTTTCATATTGTCTCAAGTGAGTTGAATAACACTGCACTATATATTTGTTGGCACATATCGCCTTGTAATAACTTTGTATTTTTTATATATATAATTATATAAACAGAGTGACAGAAGAAACATTTCCGTCTTTTTGACACTTGGGATAAACTCCATGGCTGCTAGACCCTGCTATTTCCATAATTTTTTCATTAGCAGGCAGTGGTACGCCAAAATTGTATGTATTTAACTTTCTGTTACGGTAATAGAAAATTCGTCACAAAATCTCTATGCAATAAAATTATTGCGCTGAATTATGCATTATGGTGAGCTGAAAACTAATAGTTTCGTTTAGCATATTTCTGAAAAGGAGTACTGGTCAGTTCAACAGATAAAAGTTTTTATTCCGTGTATTCTTATTCCAGAATACGGTCAATCAAACGCGCCCTAAGCAACTGGAAGCGATTGAGATCATTATATTTGTAAGTCAATGAGTTATGAGCCATGAGTCTATGAGTCAATGAGTCACTGACTCCTAACGCTAACCCTAACCCTAGTACCCTAATCCTAACCCTAACCCTAAAACTCACCTTTTCCTAGCCAACATTTTCCATGATGGCACATTTTCACAGCTAGGCGGCGCAAGGCTGCTGACCAACTCATGAATTATTGATTCGTGACTCATTGACTCATAAAATAACTGCCCTCGAAGCGATTCCTTGAAAAGACAAATTTAATTCATAAAACGCACCGTTTTCCCCTGTTCTCGACGCAGTCTACCTTTCTTGCCTTCCGGAAAACTCTCCTTCCCCGTCTTATTAAACGTTTTCTTGTGCCTGTTGTGGTCTTCTGAGTTCTGGTTCACTTCTACTTTTTATAAACCCACAAACCTATTGCTGTGCACACCAGTGCAGTTGTTGCAACACTAACAAAGGATTTCACACCTGCCATTTTTACTATACTGCAATTCAGAAAGAAACTAGTTTTTCATAGTGGAAACAAACATTCAATTCGATTAAGAAAAAGTGACTATTTTCTTCAGAGCTCTGTGATATCTTCGCTGAAGTCACGGTTAGTTTCCGACAGTTATACTTTTTTTGTAATAAGAACAAACTTAATAAGAACACTGAGGCTGAAATCGTCTGAAAAATGAGAAAAAACTAAGAACAAACTGAGGCTGAGTTTATATTAAAATATACCGGTAACAACAAGACGCCATAGTGTACTCTTCTACATACATGTACCGCAAGTGGACAGACTCGCGTTTTAAATAAAATCTCCCACTTTTTTACAGGAAAAATTCCAGAGTGATTGCTTATTTTAAAGAAACACTTCAAATTGAAAGTGAAACAGTGTCAAAAAAGCAC
>JANVCJ010089651.1:0-10471 GCA_026413505.1 Epizoanthus ramosus
GTGGTGGTGAAATGTATGTGTGAAAAACACGATTTACCGGCTCTTTGGGATAATAGCCAGCACCTAGAAACCTTCAATGAAACTGTTTATAAATAAAAGTTTTGTTCAGTTTATTGACTGTTTTATTGCTTTAAAATATGCTGCAGCAGGACAAGGACAGACAAAAGAAAAATATAAAAATAAAAATAAAATCCGCCCACCCGCATGACATTTTTCAGCTGGATAGGATGATAAACTAAACTTTTTTTTATGGGGCCTAATATCCAGATAATTCAAATATAGATCATTTGCAAAATTCTCCCAACCTATTTTTTACAAATACAAGGACCAGTAAGGAGAAAACAAATAGCTGGGTGGGCCAACATATTTAAAAATAGACATATTTATTGATCACATGATGAGTTGACTTAATTATGCATGTCAACAAGAATAGAACTGATGTAATATGGTGAAAGTAAGGATGGTTAAAACAGAATCTAAGAGGATCAAATGTATGCATTTGTGTGTTGGCTTGGTTGAAAACAAAATACTTCAATATCACAAATACACTCCTAGTTTCACTACCAAATTTCTCTACACTGAAATTAAAAATTAATAATCTGCTTGTCAAAAAACAATTCCACAAACAATTTGTCATCCATCTCATGGGTTTTGCTACATTACCTCAAAGGTTAGCCTGTCAGAGAAATTTTAGATCATATCTAGCTGTTCTAAGGGCCAAGTAATTCTGTTATTCCCGTGTTATTACAGTGCTAGCTGATAGGAACAACATATTGACTCATTTGAATTTTTATTATTGTCACAGTCATGTCAGAATTATTAAAATCAGCTCCTAATGAAGGGTTTGCATGATTCTGATAAATTACAAAATGCTTTTATGTCTTCAAATTGCAAAAACAAAAAAATAATGATAACAAAAAATAATTTAAAAACAATATATTGACACGATACGTTTATAAACAAACAAAAACATAGGCGACGGCTGTCTCACTTGTTGAAAGAATTATATATAACACGCAGACCTGAAATTAAAAACGGTACAAGTTTGTTTAAAAAATTACGGATTACTATAATATAACAATTTTGTTGCTAAAGAAATCCAGAGGCTCGTTCTCAAAAATTATTGCCGCGTCTCCAACCAATGGGATATGATCGGACTGCTAAATTCATTATCACTTTCACTAAGGTTTATTTGTGGTGGCGGTCCCCGGTTCGGGGGGCAAGATCATAAATTGGCTCAATTGCTGCATGTCGCCACGTTCATCTGAGCCAGAAACTGTATACGAGAAACCTTTCAATACTGGCAACTCACATTGTTACAAGTAGCTAAAATAGCTATTCACCTATTGATTTGCAACACGTGCTTGAAATCCCGAGAACAAATGACGTATTTCATCGCCGTTTATTATCAGAAGCGCTTTTTGCACTTCCAACCACAAAAATAGACTGATTCATGCGAAATTGCCCCACAAAATAAAGCAACTTTTCGAAATCGTTCTGGAGAAATAGAACATTATTGTTTTCACTACTAGTTAGCGTGACGCCGGTTGACTTGAAAAGGACCTGCATCTAATATATATTTCAAGCTGCGCAGAAATACGATTTGCATTTCGCAGCACAGGATTTACCTTTCTTTATCGTATAAATTATTCTGTAAAAAGATACATAATAAACAAGAATTTCTGTCGGTCCACTAAGATTATGAAACATCCATATATTTTGTAAATTTTAAAGAGAAAATTGTGAAGCTGGCAGAATATTGAAAGTGTAGTAAAAAAACGTCACGTATTTATTATGGTAAGACAAAAGTTGCCTTCGTGGGTTGTTCAATCGAACAAAGGAGCCCACACCAGACGGCACGAGTTCAAATAAAATGGCTGTTTTATCTTATAAAGTCTTCAGAAATATTCATTCGGAGTTTGTTCCATATTTTGTGATATATTAACGTTAAAGAAAGAAAGTTATAGTATCTGACTCCAGAAATAATTCCTCAGCACGGCGAGGGTTCTTCGCTTGGCTTACAATAGTCAATGCTGACACGACTGACTGTTTCACCACATTTGGCTATCACCATATCTGCACTCTCATCGATCATTTTGCACATGCAATCAAGAAATCCTCAAAGGCAGATGCATGATCAGTCAATAAACATTTACACGTCGTTTGTGGTAAGAAATTGTATTTGACTTTTACAATTATTTTTCAGCCTACCTGAAAATATCAGAACCGATACATGTAGCGATATTCATATTGCATTATTACTATTAGATTATAGTAGATAGTATTGGACACTTACCTACAACTCGCAGATTCACAAACGAAGTCACAGATGGAAGAATTACGTTGTTAAATTTCTTGAGGTATAGAGCACAAAAATATCTCCCAGTATCACTCAACTTAAGATCCTTGAAAATAAATTCTGCTTTCATGTTCTTCAATGTGCTTACTCTATCTTTCCGGGAACCTTCATGAGATGGTTTTACTTTGACAATGCTCCCCGGGTCAATCATTTTCACGACCACAGATACATGAGTGCCATCTCCGCTGCCGGTTGTTCTGACTTTTTCATCAACATAACCAAAATTGATCCTTTTCAAATAGCTTACTGGTTTGACGAAGTAGGTCCATTTGAAAGTGGCTGAAGCTTTCCCGGTTCCAACAAACACTTCCACATCTTCCGGTTCGGAGGTAAAATTTGCGAATGGCACGTCGACACTCTCAGCCGCACCTGACCAGGAAAAGCCAAGTATTACATTGTAAAGTTACACATAACAGAAATATTGGCCTGGTGTGACTTCTGGTCTTACACTTACCGTGAAGGGCAAGTCCTGCTAACAATGGTAATATAATATGTGCCATCTGAACTGGATCTGCAAATCGAAAGAGCTGATTGTTAGCCTTGGATCCCGTTGTTTAGTGGCAATCTTCAAATATTGTAAAACCGATGAATGGCACTAATTTCGCGCCCGACCCACCAGCTTGCCGTGATGTCAAGAGAACCAAAATTGACCACGGAAAACGACTCTTTTCTAATTTCACCGGCAGAAACCGAAATCCAATTTATAATATTGCGTAAACTGTTCAAGTACATGCATTATCGGGAACATCACATGCAGCGGCTCTGTTCCAATTTGAATTCGTATTTGTTTTCTTTTTCGGGGCAGGCTCGGGCAGTCTTTTTATAGCCAGGGTCACGTGACAACACTTCATTCATCAGTCAACAAAGAGACGATCTGTGACACGAATTTACGAGCTGTTTATACAATTTTGTGAGTGGTTCATCAATTTACAAGGATTGTATAGTTCCAAGTGGTGATAATTATACCAGTATATACTAAAATGTTGCTTAAATGCTTATCCTCTGTTTGTGATAAATGTTTTACACAGTTTACAGTGGTTTTTAAATAATCTCGGCCACTCAATTTCAATGAGCTATGAAAGTGCGAACTGGTCGGCTATGCAGGTGAGTAAATCCGCATTTATTTATAAATATCAATAATTTAATTATAGAGAAACTTATTATCCAGAAATTTCTTCTTCACTTTTTAAAGTGCTATTTCTAGCCGATAAACGCACAAGGTTAAAACTCAACACCGGACAGTGGTTAACAGGTATACAACTCGGTGAAACGGTTCTTGTTCATACGGCTGAGCAAAAACATTTCCAGTGCTATCAAACAATTTACACTATTCGCACCAGTCGCGACACTCCATCAAACACTTCCCTTATTTAAGCAGTTAAGGAGTTAAGCCAAATCGCAAAATTGATTACCATTTATAACTTGAACGGCAATAAAATTGGAAGCACGAGTTTGAGTGATATTTGATAATTAGGGTGAAAGTATCAGTAGTATTTCAGTTAGCCGCCGATAGTTTCAATTAGAACCAAGAAATGTGAAATCAATTACAAATAAATTGAGCATGTTGATATGAAACTAATTGCTTGAGTATAATTAACTGACACGGTAAAATTTTCATTTTGCGTCATTTTACTCTTTATAAAATTTGACTTATTTCTAGGAGTAAATGTTCTGGAAAACAATTTCAGTTGTTGATAGTTTTTTAAAAAAATTTTCCTTGATATTGGCCTCCGGTATTAATACTGATAGACTGATAGCGAGGTCCAGTTCAGACAATGTTTGAATTCAGCGTGTACCGAAATCAATTACTTATTATATCAGACTCTACGGATATCGTTTTTGGAAGAAACGGCTATAGCGTGATATCTGAATCAAGCTGAAGTCAATTGTTAGAGTTAGTTCTACTAGATGATATCGTGTTTATATATACATCTATAGGCCAAGACAGCTGTGTCGAACTGTTTTGAGTCGGCTGTGGTGCAAGAGCATTTTGTGTTTCTTGAAAACATAGCATGGCAACCAAGGGATACGATTCCGTTTACTTCTACTGATGGTCACTGATGGCTATTCTGTCAAAGACCGTCAAATGGTATTGATTTTCGTACCTGACTTGCGGGCTGACTTGGTGAAAACAGCAGAGGAAATTGATAACAATTTAGTAAAGAAGAGGCCGACGAATACTTGATTCTTATCACGTTTTTAAAACATGGCTATGCTATCTCACCATTTCTTAAATAGCTTCACTCCGAGTCGAGTCTCCATGATCCAATAAAGCTTCTCGGCGGGGAATGTCACCCTTGACAAACACAGAGTGTACTGATAATATAAGGGCTGATAACAGCTAAAACGGACAGAAGATAACGGAGGAATTTATTTCCAAAGATAAAATTATTTACAAAAGGAAACCAAATTCTTTAAGGCACTCCAGCAGACACTTGATAGCGTTTATCAGATGACCTGAGAAACTTTTTTAAAATAATCTCCGTCTTTTTTGGTCTTTGTTGATTTCTGTGCAAGGCGCGGCTCGGGATTCGGGTAAACTTAGGCCCTGTTCACACGGAGGAGGGATATCCCTCCTAGGAAGGACACCCTTCTGAAAGGGTCAAAACCTATATCCCCTTTAGGATTTCGTCGCACAGTCGCCAGGGCAACCTGAAGTGACGAGCGGTCGCTGATGATGTGCCCATACCCATATCTATATCTTTGGCTTCTTTGAGGCTGATTCGCCGACTGAGTCCGGGCTTTTCGTTTTCTATGTAGTTGTTATTTGCTCTGGCCTTGGAGTAGTTGGGCGAACGTTGATATTTATTTCTTCATCCCATCGTAGGTCAGATCGGATCCTAGACTCTCGTCATCATCGTCTTCAGTGCCTTCCAGTATTCATTTCAGCCGTTCTTTCCTCCAGCCAACGCTTAAACGTCTGTCCTTTCGTATAAGCAGATTACTCAGATTCTTTGCCTCGCGAAGCCATTGCTTTGTTGTAAGTAAACAAATCTAGATTAGCGCGCTTTATGATGTAACCGGAAACCACTAGGCTTGACCCTCCTAGGAGAGATATCCCTCTCGAGCATTTACATGGCTTAAACAAACAAAAAGTTGTCCCTCCTAGAAGGGTTACCCTATACTTAGCAAGTAGGTAGATTGACCCTCCCCGGCCCTAGGGTTATCCCTCCTCTCATGTAAACGAAACGAAAAAACACACTGGAGACGACTGGGACGGGTGACCCTTGTAGAAGGGTATTCCTTCCCGGAGGGATAACCGACATATCCCTCCCCAATGTAAACAGGACAGTTTCGTAGGGGTCTCCATTCCAGACTCGTGGTCCTGGTGTCTTTATACTGTATACCCAAACTACCGACCTGTTTCAAATCTCAAATGTATAAGCAAGGCAATAGAAAAGGCTGTTGCTGATCAACTGAAGTCTGAATATAGTATCATAGCACTGAATACGCTCTTCTTCGCGCGCTGGTTACTTGATACAGAAACTGCTGAAGAAACGTGATCATATCACTCCTGTATTATATAATCTCCACTGGCTACCCATTCATTACCACATTCAGTTCAAAATCCTATTGCTTGTCTACAAATCCTTAAATAGTCTTGCTTCGCCATATTTCACGGAATTACTTGACTACTATGACTATGTGCCTGTCCGTCCTTTGCGTTCTAGTACAAAGGAGTTCAGATTATAAAAGGAGCCCACTGCAAACTTGTTATCCTATGGCTTGATTGACTGGGGTACCATATGGACATTTTCTTTTTAAAATGACTACTTATTTTCGCTGTCTTCCAAATCCCAATCAATATGTGGGCGATTAAAGTAACCACTTACTAAGACAGTAGGAATACTGTTATTACTAGAGATAATATTATGTAGAGCTTCATCCAGATGCTGGTGCAGATTCCATTGAGGCAATTAAGTCATTCTTAATCACTGTCAAAACAACCTCTGTCTTTACAGAACACTTCATAGTTGTCAAGACCCAACTCAGCAGAGAAAATGTAGCTGTCCAAGTGTGTTTCGGCGACATTAATGATGTCCGGTTCATATGTGTCGACCAGTACTGTTAACTAAAGGGGCTGTGTCACGGCTATTTCAAAGCATTTTTGCCGGCGATGTACGAAATTCTCCACTAACCACAGGAAATAAAAAAATAGCAGGTTACCGTGGTAAAAAAACACAAGAGAGATGATGATAAGCTTGTAAAGGAACATGGATATGGATGAAAATTGGGGAAGATTAAAACCGATTACAAATTCTCAATTTAATTTCGGTTCAAAATTGTGTTTCTTTTATTTAGAAACGTTCGGTTTTTACACTATATACACATTTAACCATTTCTTATCATCCTTTTGAGCTTACAACTTGTGTTTCATAACTGTGAAGGCTTTGTTCCTGACATGACTTGAGAGCATGCGCGTTACCGTGACAAAGCCCCTTTAAGTCGCATATCTCTTTGCCTCACTTCTTAGATAGCAACTCTACGCAGTTGATGGTCATAAGCTTAATGTTTTGTTTAGCTTTGTTTGGAATTCTTTCTCGGGACCTTTGTTGGTGTAGATGATGAAGGTGCGGATAATCGGTGGAGGTTGTAAAGTCGGTTGATATATCCACAGGGACTGAGATATTTTTAAAAATCGATACCACTATAAACACAGGTAGCCAAAGCTAACAGCATGATTTATTATTGTCAAATTTTATAAATATAAGCAAATATATGGGAGTCCGTAACGGACTCTGAAACGCTTGAGAGATACAAGTAAACACTACCACACAGGACAGACAAGGTAACCGTTGACATTCATTTCAATTTAGTACATAAAGTACACAATTTCGTATTTTCCATACATTTGCTTAAAATTACGGACTCCCATATATTTGCTTATGTTTATAAAATTTGACAATAATAAATCATGCTGTTAGCTTGGGCTACCTGTGCTATAAAGGGTCAAGAAAGAATTGGAGGTTTGAATCGACATTGATGAGTCAATTACAGAGCTTGAGAAACTTGGTAAGCCACAGTCACAACATAACCAGAGACATGATGTGTTCACGAACACTTCATGTATCAGTTCGTCTCTGCAGCAATCAACACGATACCAGCAATCACAAAAGTCACATTGAGTACTTCTTTGGTTTGCTTTGACTAGTTGGTTGCAAGCACCACATTGATGACTCACTTGCGGCCCCAGATTTGTCGAGATGTCGCCACTGAGCAGTAACAATCTAAACAGAAGTTGGAGATTAACTTTCTGACCCAAGATGGCGGTTCGATTTGTACAGCATTTGGTTAGAAAGGTTTCTGTTCCGACACGTAGCTGAGTAGCAATGGTGATTTTCCAGTGGAGTTAAGGAGTATCATTAGCGTTGTTGTTGTTGTTGTTGTTGTTTACAACGTATGGCGATTACCTTATTATAGGAAATTAACGATACATGAAATTAACGCCAATTTCGAAGTTTATGCATCTTAATTTTCGCTATTGCACTGTTATTTTCAACAACCTTTATTTTCACTGACTTTCGCCCATCTGCCTCTCCATCACTACTATATCAGAATCAGCTGGCACATCATTCAACTTGAAATATTTCATTGAAATTTGAGCTCAGTTTGAACATATTGTGGCAGGCCATTTCACCAGTTTACTGTAAATACTTCTGTTATTTAAACCTCAAAGTTTGTTGTTTTGTCTTGCGAAAAGCGCAAAATGCTATAAAAAATGGTTATCATAAAGCATCAAATTCGCGTTAATTTAAAATACATTTGGACATGAAAAACATCGAAATTCGCGTTAATTTAATGCACGTAAACAAAACTTTTCGAAACTTCGCGTTAATTTCATCGCGCGTTAATTCTGTATTGTTAATTTGCTATAATAAGGTACTTTATAGATAAAAGAAACAGAGAGAATACTAGAACAAGGCCAAGAGATTCATGGCCGCCATTATACTGCTGACCACGAGAAAATTGAATCTCTGTAGAGTGTAGGACTATCTTACAAGAAAATGAAAGAAACTCGTTTTGAAAATAACACGAGAATGTCACAACAATGATTTTTGATCAGTATATGCAATATAGATTCGTCATTCATTGATGTATATGAATAAAGACTCAGCAATAAAGATTTGCATTCAAAGTTTGCAAAAACACTAGTAACTCTGTTCTTATATAATTTCTATAAAAATTAGTCTCTCAACTTTACTACTAATTGATATTAGAAACTTTTCTTTTTATGTCAGTTATATGTGGTACTAAGAACCTTTTACTAATAAAATTACTTAAAATTATTTTGCCCAAACTGAACATCCCCAAAATTAAACATGTAAGAGTTTTCAAACGAATCGACCGATTAGCTCAGTTGGTAAGTACGTGGTTTCAGGAGCGGTTGACCGTGTTCGATTCACAGCTTGACTGGCTAATGTTTTTTACTTTCCTTCTCTTAAACCGGCTTAGCAATTCAGTATACATTAAAAATGTAGGGGTTTTCACGCGAATCGATCGGTTACTGAGCTCAGTTTGTAAGTTCGTGGTTTCAAGAGCGATAATCAGCTTAGAAATGTTATTTTACTTTCATGTTCGATTCTCAGCTTGACTACTTTTTTTTCTTTTCTTTCTCTTAAACCTTTTAAAAAAAGGGTTCTCTTGCTTTCGAGCGACCTCGGATGCCAACAAAACCTAGCCTATGACCTTGGCACCGCAGAGCCACCCCTAGAGACCAAGTCTCATTCAATTTCCTCCATGGGCCTAGGTGGAGTTCCCGTACACACAAACAGGCACAATGATACGGACAGACAGACAGACAGACGGACAGACAGACAGACAGACAGACAGACAGACAGACAGACAGACAGACAGACAGACAGACAGATAGATAGACAGAAAGGCTTTCACAGTAGTACATGACCTTACATTTATTCAGTTACTGTTTTAATATTTATTTTAAGGAATGTTTTGTTGGTCTATCTGTACAATTCACATTCAGTGCATGTGAAGCAGCTTTTCAACACAAGCGAGCACGGTTCTGAAGGGTAAACAATATATCTCCACGTATATAACTTGTCAATTACAAGTCAAGACAGCAAAACAATCGCGTCTGCTTTTAAAATTCTGAAAAAACCATCTACGGTCTAAAAATATCCCAACCGACAACGGAGGACGAATGATTTAAAAAGCATATCGGTTATACTAATTTTAAAATACTGGCAATACTGGCAGAATGTGCTGTTATACTGTGTATATAATGTGCCTTTATATATACATATATATACCCAAACCTTACATAGGCTGAAAACCTGTCGAGACAACTAAACTCATCGGCCCTTTGCCAAAAGAACCTGCAGGAAGATGGAAATATAGCGGTTAACATAGACGGTGCCAAATAGTCAAAGAAACCGGCAGCACACAAGTTTTGACAATACCGAAACGCGCTCCAGGTGGCAGTACAAAGTCGGAAAGCTAGATGGCTAACTTCGATTATTTACCGCAATAACGTTCCGCAAACTTGGCAAAAGGTTCAAATTTTGGTTGTCTCTTTTTTGTTTAAAATCAAAATGGTTTTAACTGCAGTGAGAACGCGACACACCCAGCCTGCGTAGCAAGCGGAGGAGGACGATAAAGAACTGGAGACAAGGGAAAAGAAGAGGGAGATTGGAGAATTCCCCCTCTTCTCTTCCCCCCTTTTTTTCTCTCCTCCTCCTCCCACCTCCCCTTTGCGCTTCAGCTGCGCAGGCTAAATTTCCTGGGAGATCAAGTCTCCAACCCTCCCACCTCAGATGCTTTGTCCGAACTCCTCTCAGACGAACCCTGGATCAGTTCCAGACAGTGCAAATGTATCGTGATTTTCCATCAAAGAATCTTTAAACCATGTTGATCCATCAAACAAACCCGCCCGACAACCTGCAGTTGTCATAAATCGGTTAGCAGAAATACCTTTGAAGAAAACTTTAGCTTTGACGAGAAACTACCTTGATCACTGATAGTGTCTGTGTTTATGTTTTCCTAGAGTCGACTTGCGGTTGCTGTGCTCATTTCTCTCTCTCTCTCTCGCTCTCTCTCTCTCTCTCTCTCTCTCTCTCTCTCGCTCTCGCGGGGGGTGTCGGGCACGGTCGGTCT
>JANVCJ010089662.1:0-10471 GCA_026413505.1 Epizoanthus ramosus
GATGTTGATGTTGATGTTGATGTTGATGTTGATGTTGATGTTGATGTTGATGTTGATGTTGATGTTGATGTTGTTATGTTGTTCATATTGTTATGTTAACTATAATAGGAATACAATAACTTCCATACATCGAGATTTTTTGTAACTAAATACCTGCGTTATGATTGGCTGAAAGTTTGGTCTGTGCTTTAGCATACAAACTTTTCACTTTTTGCAAACATGCCATAAGCATGATGATCTATAAATGAAAAATGGAAGATATGATTAGGGACGGTTGATGACTAAAAATATTGCTTTTTGTCGATTGACAGTTGACATTCTAGGACCGTTTTATGTTAATATATTGACGAATTTTGACGGTACAAAATAAACTTGTTTTAGGCCATTTAGCAGTTAACCCCATGGAGTCCTTCAAGTAACACAAAATCGGAAGCACAAAAGTTTTGTCTTTCTCTCCATTTAGAAGCTGCCTCCATCTCCACCGAAACTCGTGCAGCATCGAGTGGCTGGAAATGTAACGGGGACAAGTGTTACAACTATGTACGACAGCGAGTGGCCTGGCACGAGGCTCGAGAGAGCTGTCACGCAATGGGCGCTGTCATGGTAACAATCTTGAGCTCGAGTGAAAACAGTTTTGTTGGTAGCTTAATAAAGGCTACTATCTGGCTGGGACTCAATGACAGAGCAGAGGCAGGTACGCATGCGTGAAAACAGTCATTATGGTATAAAGTCTGTATTACAGCAAGAAATTGTGGAGTCACGCTAGCATGAAGGTCTCAGTGTGTGAAGTCACGCTAATGTTTATTGCTAAGTATACCCACGGAAAGTAAATATATTGGTTCTTGATATGGACTTTCAGTTAAGATATTACTAAATATAGATTTGATCACAATAGCAAAAAATGAATGTCGAAAGCATGGGCCTTAGAATGGGCATTTATCAGCAACATTAATGCAGATTTCGCTCTCGCCAATTCAGTATATCGATAATCATTCTTCGTTCCAAACAAACCGAGACACTATTTCTTCAAAATAGCCAAGAATTGAAGGCTTTACATTGGAGCATCAAAGTTAAGTTACTTAAACTGAAGTTTAAAACTCTTACCCTCGTTAATGCCAACCTGATCATCGCTTGACGTTTTTGGACACATCACCGAATGCTCTTTTAATTTACAGGCGGCGCAGTTAATTTAGACTCCAATATCCTACCCTGCTCCTCAAAGTATCAGAATAACACAAGGTTTAGGAAACCCAGAAAATCATGTTTTTAAATGTAAAACATATCGATATGCCACGCACGCGCGTAACATATGGAAAGTAAGCCACTCGGGACCCGGATGTAGTGTCGTATGGATTCTACGAGTGGTTTAGTTCTCAGTAAAACACTCGCATCCATATCATAAATAGAGGATATTACATAGCCGCGCGGAGTTGCGATTTTATCTTCGAGTGTTGACAATGTCTTGGCATCTTGTACTTTAGAATTTCTGCCTTGAGAACGAAATACTGCAATCCAGAGTGTATGCTATACGATGTTCAATTGACCCACTAAAATGTGCACATACAACAAAATAGGATATAATTTGATGACATAACAAAAAAATGCAATTGGCAAGCAGTCAGTATGAATTCCCAAGTTTCCGTAAACCACTATTCGCAGAACTCACGCAAAACATAGCCACAATCTTAAATAATAATGGACCTGCGACTCTAGCCGTAATAGTTTCCAAACTATCATGTTCTTTAAAAAGTTCTGTTTGGCTATGCAAATTGTGACGACAGCACATTCTATGATACATGGCTACACGTCATGTTAACGGCATAAATTGTACTTAACATGGCATTTTATGCCTTGTGCTGAGTTTAGCAGATTCATATGTTTTGTTTATACTTTGTTATGTATGTACGAACATTGTGCTACTCTTTAGCCACGCTGCGCATAAATCCTTTCTTTTTACAAAACTGCTTCCCTAAGCGGGTTTCGGAGGAAACAAAATATCTTATTTCTAAGCATGTAACGCGACTAAAACCTAAATATCTCCCTAAATACTGAAACAGTAGAGAATGAAATCAGATACAAACTTAATTACGACATATCGGTTACTCTGAATGATTTTTGTTAAGATCTGCTACAAAAAAAGTTATTATTATTTTGAATATGATTATTGACGTTATTATCGAATTATTATTATTATTATTATTACCTCATTATGATATTATTTCCGTACTTTTGTCATTTTTGTAAAAACTGCAAATATTTTGGAGGAAAGATCTCAATAGGGTTATAACAGCAGTTCAAAGTTGCCAAATTGCAAAAATAGTTTAAACATGTGTCAAAATAGGTTTATGTCATAATAATGACGGCATATATAAACAAGGTTGTTTTGGTTTCTAAGGAAAGCATTCTAAATATACTTTTACATCAAGGGACCAGCTACTAACATTTGCACAACATATTTAAAGAGATATTTTGTAATTGTTTACCTTATCTGTCTAACGCCTTATATATTATAAAGAAAACTCAAATAATGATGAAAGGTGTTATTCCAAGCAAAATCTCCATCTTGCAATGGGAATAAAAAAGTATTGCAATAAATTTTGGAAGTAACTTGTATCTCTTTTAGTATATATTTCTACTCAGAGAAAATACAAAATGACTTTTGAAAGGAACTGCGGATGGAAACAATGAGAAGACAAAAACACTTTTAGGAACTGAAGCCAGGTAATGAGCTGGTTTGATGCTAGTTCGATTATGTCCAAAAAATGGCTCTCATATCCATTTTTTTTCTTTTGGGTAATAACGCTTTATTAGTTACTAATAGAATTAGTAAAATAATTAAATAATTAATAATTCTTTATTTACTTAATCGGACGCCTTCATAAAATGTTATAATTATTACGTTCGCTTTTGCTTGCCGCCTATATAGGAGGTTTCAGAAGACACCATTGTTTGCATTTTTGATTGATTAGCATAAATCCAACTTCAAGCAACAGAAAAATTAAAGGGGCTATGTCAAGGCATTTTTGCGATGTACGTATTTCTCCACAAATCATATGAAATCTAAAAATAGCACGTTACCGTAATAGAATAACACAAAAGTGATGATGATAAGTCGTATAGGAACGTGGATGGCTAAAATCGGGCATGGTTAAAACGGATTACAAACTCTCAATCTAATTTCTGTCTAGGCTAGACATTAAATAAGTTAAATGCATTCGCTGTCAAAATTGTGATTCTTTTATTTTAGACACTCTCTTTTTTTTCTAGACACTTTTTTTCACAATATATAACCAACTTATAACTTTCGTTTTATGAAATTGAAGGTTTTGTTCCTTACATGACTTGAGAGCATGCGCATTACCATGCATGACATAGTCATAGACATAGTCCCTAATCATCAACGGTTTTACATTCTTCTGTAGATCTCTTTTGTTCTTGGCACTCATGATTAATTGGCGGAATATCCCATTTTTTATGCAATTCATTGATGGTTTTTCAACTTCCGAGAATTTTATTTATTGGAGATGCACTCTTTCTTTACATGCTTTTATGTGAAAAAGTTACTTGTTTTTTTTTAAAATCAAGACAGTTAAAACTTTCTTTACAAATTAGGAAATGGCTGAAATCACAAGCTGCTTCTATTAAAATTATGAATAAAACAGAATCTGTTGTTTCATGGTGGATTGTTATATTTCAGTGAACATCAATTTGCATATTCACAATTCTGGTACGTGACAGCTACTCAGCGGTGACATGAAGGTACCTAACGAACTCGAAAACACACAGCTAGGCTTTGACTTTTAGGAGTTACAAATAATTCACTAGTACAGTTATGTAACCACAAAGAACTCAAAGTGATTCTAATACACAAGTTTGAGCCCTTTTCATGCTCCACCTAAGGGAATTTCAGATTCATGACAATTATTAAACTTAGTCAATTTTGACTTTCTAATGAGCTGGAATCGTACAAAGGAGATAATGTAATCCACCGCATTATATTTATGAGATAAAAGACAATAGTACTAATTAATTCCACGTCTTTACAGACTCATTCTTGAATTCGTACTCGTCTTTTTTTGTCCAAATTTATGGTGTCTACTAATCATTATATACTCGTTAGATTCACAAACATTGTTTGTCTGAAGCTTGAAATTGAATTTGTGCTAATGAAGCAAAATGTAAACAATGACGTCATGTAAAATCCTCCTATTATTCTTAACAATCGGCGTTGAGGGCCCATTCGTGTATCTAAATCTAAATAAGTTACTATGCAACCTCCCTTAGGGGATATATCGCATAGGGTAGTGCAGTCAGTCGTAGTAGTGGCTTTGGCTGATTATTTCAGATAAGTTTAAATTACTTAGTAAATCTAAATAAGTTATCTCGTTGCTGTGTAACGACATTGCTACGTGGATTGTGATTTTGCTTCCGGTCCCACATGCATGTCCTTTGTAACCTGTTTCGAACACATTTTTGAAACCTTACAGTACACTTTTATTGTTCATCTTCACATTTTAAAAATATGAAGCATATTTTATAAATGTTGTATTAAAAAGGTGATTCAAGCATTTTTTACAACTTACAGTAATTTCAATTACGAAACCTCAATGGCCAGAAATCGCTTCCACACTGGGCATTAATTACACATACACGAAAAATATCAACAGGCTTCCAAGTTTCAAAAATCTTTCCACCTACCTTGCCACTTCGTAAAACAGAAAGATCACTGAACTTCTTGCAATTCCCGCGTACAAAGACAAAAGACATTCGTACCGTCTTGGCGTCACTTTTAAAATGTTAGCCGAATTTCCAGCAATACTTTTAACGTATCCTCCACTGAACCTCAGTCGCCATTGTAATATATGAATAACTCTGCTAATAACATAAAAAATAAACATAGCTTTGCAAGCAACGGACTTCCTGTCACTTTCTCACTTTACATTTAAAATGTTGTCACCTGCAAGTTAACTAAGGTTGAATTACAACAAACCGAATTTCCTTAGCAACGTCCTTTAGAGATACGCTAATGGAGCCTTAAACAGACAACGGAGTAGTCCAGAACTATCACTGCTAACTACACAAGTGTTAGATCAAACATGAAGACAAGAAGTAGATAATTGAATCCATAAATATTTCCTTTCACTTTCTTTGCAGAACAAGGACGGAGTAACAATGCCATCTACGAAATCACTTATGATATACTACGCATGTATATTCTACCTGTGTGTTAAATTTTCAGTTCTACGAATCCTTTGGTACATCCCAGTGCTTAAACAACTGGTTGTCCTCTGGTTTGATGGCATTAGTAGAATGAAGATGCCCGTAGATGAGTACTGGAACACCTTGTTTTCCTGGGAGATGTTTCTCACTTACAGAAAAGTTTTTCAACGACATTTTCTAGACAGAAAAGCAAGGAATGGCGAAGTAGCTCCAAACCCTCAACTGGTATCAGCGGATGGAAAAATACGATGCGGACTCCTGGAATTAGCAAAAGGAAGTCGTCCGTTAGTTCTGAACTTTGGCAACTACACCTGACCTCCCTTTATGGCAAAGCTACAAACGTTCAGTAAAATTGCTGAAGATTTTGCTGATGTAGCGGATTTTGTCATAATTTACATTGCAGAGGCGCATCCCTCAGACGGGTGGTTTTTCTTTGTAAGTTGTATATATATAGTTATAGTTTTGTAGATTTGACAGCATAGAATAGGAAGGAAAGTATAAAAATTATTTTTTAAAATGTAACAATAACGAAGGAAAATATACAAAGGGTACCCTGAGTCATCTTGTAAAATCTTGTGGCACTGGTCGCATTCCTTCTGTCTGTCTGTCTGTCTGTCTGTCTGTCTGTCTATCTGTCTGTCTTGTGTTTGTTTCACTAGGGTAAACCAGGCTTAAATCTCTTTAAACACTCGTTTAAAACGCGTTATAAAAGGCAAGATACCTAAGGTACACTCGCTTAGTTGACAATCAACCACCGAGGTGTACGGAGCTATGCCTTCAAACTCCAAGTTTGAAATTCAAATTGCAGAACGTTAGATAAAGCAAACAAATATTTACGAGATCTTTTGCTACAATATTAACTTTCTGAGCTAAAATAACATAGTGCGAGAATAGTGAACACAGGGAAGCTAATATCTTAGTAATTACTTCCAAAAGTGTTTTAAAAGGGTTTAGTTTCTCTTACCACCGTTTTCATTGCTACGCTACCTTTCAAAACTTATTCTCTGTCTGGAATTGGATTTAGACTGCCGCCAATCATGTGCATTTCAAATAAAGCCGCGCATTCAGACAGATAAATGATTGGGCTGGTGCCATCTCGACTGTCGGAACGTGCAGCTTTATTTGAAATGCACATGATTGGTGACAGTCTAAATCCAATTCCAGACAGAGAATAAATTTTTGGAAGGTCGCGTAGCAATGAAAATAGTGGTAACTGTAATACAGCTAACAACATTCAGCAAGAACTTTATGAAATAAGCAAAAACCACAATAGCATTTTGAATCAACTGAACTGCATATTGCAAGGTTGAATGAAACTGTATTTACTAAAAACACCATATGAAAAATAATCAAAAACTGATATATACCGCAAAATTTAGTGCCCAGCTCCTAATTAATGCCTCTTCCCAACCCCCAACCCCCCTCCCTCAGCAGTGCCCGCAGACCAGCTCTAAAAGTAGGGAGGGCTGAACTATCTAATCAACATAACTGAAGCCTCATGGGGAGGGGGGGGGGGGTCCTTTAAGTTTATTAAATCACCAAAAATGTTTATAAAAAATTAACCACATAGAAATTTAAAACAAAATCTGCCACTGAGAATGTAAATAAATAGTAAAATATATAATTTGTACTCACAAAATCATTTATATAGTATTTTATAAAATAACTACAAAAAATACTGCCACTCGCCATCAGAAACTATGAATCTGTAGGCCAAGTCAAGTCCTGCTTAAAAGCACATTTGTTCCGTATTGACCAGTTCTAATTTTTTTATGCTTTCTTAACTTTCAGCTTTTTTATACTTTGACTTTTTGAGTTAGTTAGTTTAATAGTTACCATAAATACCTGTAGATAGGATGCACTTTTTTTACAAGATTATTGCTCAAAAGTTTGGGGTGCTGCCTATACACGGGTACAATCAATTTCAGATAATTAACTTGTCCTCTGACAGTGCCCTGTCATTTTCCACAGGGGCCTTTCCTTTCTCGATTGTCCTCTCATTTTCTCAGCTGCTTTCAAGCTTTTTCTTCAAATGAAATAGACAAATGTTCTAGAAATTTCTCATTTCTTGTCCTACTGGCGCAAAAACTTGTAAATTCAACTCTTGAGAGTCAAAAACATGTGTATTTTACTTGTATTTGTGTTTGGGGTGCGACCTATACACAGGTGCAGCCTATCTACGGGTATTTAGGGTAGTTAGGCAGTTATTTTTTAATTTATAAATTATATCTCTTGCTTTTTATGTAAATGCGCGCATTGAGGCAGGCTATGTGCATTCTAAAAACAGTAGTTGTTCTTATTATTATTATTATTATTTTTATAAATGTCAACAACAGATATGCATTTCACAGCATGTCTAATACTTAATTACTTATTCAGCATGCAACTGCAGAAGAGGTCAGTTCATTCATGCATTCACCACTGCCTAAGAAATTCCACAGATTATGCAAGGTCTACATGTACATATTTATCTTAGAATGTGGGGGAAAACATGGAGGGACTACTGTCCCTTCCTAGGTCTCTGCGGTGCCTGCCCAGAGCTGCACTTGAGTGTTATTGTGATGGGAGCTGACAGGTCTGAATGAGTTTCACAGTAGAATGATACTGAGCGGGTCTGGGGGGAATACTGAACTAAAGTTGTTAAAGGGGTGTTGTCCAGGAATGGTTCCCCTTTCCCACTGCCCTCTTGCACCACTCTCTCACCACCCTCTTGCCTCCTTACCCACTGCCCTCTTGTACCCCTCTCTCACAATCCTCTTACCCTCTTACCCACTGCCTTCATGTACCCTCTCTCACAATCCTCTTACCCTCTTTGCCTTCATGTACCCTCTCTCACAATCCTCTTACCCTCTTACCCACTGCCTTCATGTACCCCTCTCTCACCACCCTCTTGCCCCCTTACCCAC
Source organism: Epizoanthus ramosus (assembly GCA_026413505.1). NCBI lineage: Eukaryota > Metazoa > Cnidaria > Anthozoa > Zoantharia > Epizoanthidae > Epizoanthus > Epizoanthus ramosus. The sequence continues at coordinate 8,127 of JANVCJ010089662.1, forward strand.
TGCCTTCATGTACCCTCTCTCACCACCCTCTTGACCCCTTACCCACTGCCCTCTCTCACTCCCTCTCACTACCTTGTCCCTGTACCCACCACCCTCCTGCACCCCTCTCTCACCACCTTCTTGTCCCTGTACTGTTGGTCCTCCTGCACCCTCTTTCACCACCCTCTTACCCCTCTTTCACCACCCTCTTACCCGCTTACCCCTCTTGCTCCCCTTGTGCTCCCTCCCACTTGTCTTGCCAAGTCACCCATGCGACACTTGCCGATGGTCCAACTGTATTCATTCTTCAGGTGTTTACCAGCATATCGGATGGGGGAGTCGATGTACGGAGCAAAGTTGCAGCAGTGAGTGGGGATATTTCAGAGGTGGGGCTTGGGATGTCCAGCGAGGACAGAGAGATGCTGCAGGAGACTATTCAGGTTGTGATACACTCGGCAGCAACCGTCAGATTTGACGAAGATTTGAGGCGAGTAATTTCTCCTTTGGAAAATTAAAATTCATGGAGTTACATGCACCATAGGATCACAAGAATGTTGTGATATGGTAGCATGACCCCCTCCCACCCCCCTTCCCACCTCGAAATGAGTCCCTCGAGAAGGCATGTGTTCTTATCTGCGCCCTTATTAATTATTTTACTGATGTTTCTCCATAGAGTGGCTCTGAAGATGAATGTTATTGGGGTCAAAGAGATGATTTCCCTGTGCAAAGGAATAAAAAATCTGAAGGTATTTAACTTTCCAATTTTGATAGTACAGCCACAGATGCGGGTTCAAGCTGGGGGCCAGGCAAGTTACCCTAATTAAGCTGTCGCATCAATTTTACCAGCTGTGAAAGCTGTGATTAATGGGGAAATTGGATGGATTTTGAAGCCATTTTATTGGCTGGTTTTGTAGTCGAATAGTTTTAAAAACAAACACTTGACTTTAGATGTTGCTGTATTACCACTGTTTTTATTGCTATGCAAGGTCAAAGATTTTAACCTGTCTGGAGTTTGGTTTTGGGCTCCTGTCAATCAAGCATTAATTTTTTTAATTTTTTCAAACAGAGCTGCGCTTTCCCAACAGTTATTCTAACCGCAAAATGTACATGTCTGAGATCTGTGACTTGTGATTGGTTACAGTTTTGAAACTAATTAATTCTTGATTGATAACAGCCCTATAAACCAAAGTCCAGGCAAGATTCACATACATGTAGCAACAAAAATGGTAGTAGTTAATTTTAAGCATGTTTTGGATTTGAAATTGAAAAGTTCAGTGACACATGTATTTATGCACACTCACTTGTGCATACATTTTACCATGTTTCACAGAACTTTACCAACAAAACAGATGCAGTATCAAAAAAACTTTTAAGAAGTTACTAACTTGTAGAAGTTTCTTAGTACATGTACAGTATGTAGTTGTGTTAATAATTACTCGGGCCGTTGAAAGCGGGCCGAGTTTAGTTTTCGCCTCTGATGTCTTTTTTTTTTTTTGTGTTCCAAATGTGCTTTCACTTCCGGAACTTCGAATGAGTCAGAAATGATGTCATTGTTGACTGCCGATGCCACTCGCGAATGCCTCACTATACCATGCATACACTATGGATTTTCAACTTTTATATACGCATCAAGCCGCCTGCCCCTGCTTGTGGGATGTGAGATTTGATAGTCATCATAGCGCAGTGGTACGATTCTCACCTTGCATGCAGCAAGTCACCAGTTCGAATCCTAGTCTGGGCTATTTTTTTTTCCTTTGTTTTTTTCTTTCTTTTTTTAAACTATGGTTGCCCTTATGTATATGTATATGTCCTGTTGTTGCCGAGCTGCGATTGATTTTGCTTGTGGGATATGTGTTTATGAGCAAATTATATTTTGTTGTGTTCCAACAGTTTTGCGCATGCATTTTGTAAAACATGTTGATCTGCGCCGCCAGACTGGGCATGGTCTCGATCGAGAGACCTGGAACTCAGAATTTATCAGTTCGGAGTCAACTGGATATTTTAAATTCAAACAGAGTTCAGTATACCAGTAAATTCCGATATCGGGAAGCAATTTCAGTACTTTGTCAATGGACAAACTTACAAGTTATCAGTCATTCAGTGTCAGTGATACGATGGCGATCGAATGACCTGCATTCAGCATTGGCTGCAAGTTCTAGCAATACAAATTATACCTGTGATAACTGGCTGATTTCCTTGGTCAATTGTCAAGGCTGGTTAGGTTTTCCAAAGATACAGAATACAACTATTCCTGTGTATTTACTTGTGTAACGCAAATACAAGATGAACATATTTGGCGAATTGTGAAGCGTGACTGCGTGAGCTGGTTCAGTGGTTGTTTAATTGTTGGTGCATTCGATCAATCA
>JANVCJ010089673.1:0-10470 GCA_026413505.1 Epizoanthus ramosus
CAAAATTGTAAATAGCTAGTTTTTAATGTTCTATGTAAATTGTAAAGTGCACTTGATCATATTTTTATGTAATCTGCACTATATACATGTAAATATTAAATAATTTAATAGCAAGAACTACAAGAGTCGGTTTTTTTGGGTTTCATAGCATTTTAGGTCTCTACTTTTATCTAAATATTGCAAGATCCATAATAATATTATGACAGTGTGATTTCAGAAAATATCTGTCTCCCCCATGGAGGGGGTTTATGACTTGACAACCCCCCCCCCCCACCTCATTGAAATTTCTCACTCAGGTGTATAGATTCCTTTAATTAAACATTTGACTTCTCCCCTCGTTTTTTTTCAGAAGAATTTCCATAACTCTTCTTGGGGGGGGGGGTATGGATCATTTTCAGTACATCAATACTACAAGTGGCAAAATAAAATAATGACATAGTATTAATTAGGTATATATATTTACCTCATGCGGAACGACCTCTTTGTGTTTGTCTTTCACTGCAAATGATACAAACAATACAATAAGTAATTATTACTTAATTTTGCAATGTTCTACTCTTTATTTAGGTAAAATATTCTTTGTGCCTGGTCAGTACAGTCAAGAATTTCTCATACATTTCATTAGCTAAAACAAGCTTTGGCATGCAATGACAATAGCCAATATTTATTTCCGATTTACGCTGCATTTCTCATGAACAATAACTTCAAAGTATTACTAATAATAATAATAATCATTATAATTTATTATTATTATTATTATTATTATTATTATTATTATTACTGAAGATTTATTTCATACATGTACATCACCACAAAAAGTGAATTAAGATGCATTTCAATATCTATATAAGGTAAGGTTTTCATATATTTGCTGTAGTTTTCGCACTTGGCCTTAATTTGTTCATGGGAATTAAAGCATCATCCAGAAATTTACGGGATATTTGATGTTATTCTGTTTGTTGCTCAACACTTGAGCACAATCCGAACATTCTATCTATCTGGACAGTGCTCAAGTTCATCTGGAGCCTGAAACAATAATATAAATAATATAAAATTAAATGTGAATTCTCATAAATACAGTACCTGCAGGGTAAGTCTTGAATATTGCTTCAATTGTATCTGCATTCAAATTGTACTTCAGCTCATTGCAGCCAGAACTTTCTGCTCTCATGTCTGCCTGTGGGGAGGAATTAACAAGCACATTTGATCCTAAAGATGTCCTATAATTCTATACATCTGGTACTACACTAACTATGCACAGAAGTCATGGAATACAGTAAAATCCCGCATGTAAGAACCTACTTTATACCAGGTCAGCCTGAAAAGGTTCTTACAAACTGTACATTTAGTAAGTAAAGTCTGCGTTCAAACTGGGGTTGAAGAAGACATGACTTATCAGAGCCGGCACTCAACTCTGGATTCTGTAGAATGAAGTGACTGAGAGCATTACAAATGTACTACTTCCCCCTGGATGGGATGCCAGTCATCGCAGGGTTACGTATACCCCCCAGCATTTTGTCAGGTTTGTCCCCCAACAATTTACCACTGGTACCAATTTATACACCTGGCTGAAGAGAAGCACTGTGAGAGTAAATGTTTTGCCCAAGGATATTATGACCTTGCTAGTTACCCATTATTTTATAGACCTGGGTGAGGAAAAGCACTGTGAGAGCAAATGTCTTGTCCCAGGTACCCATTTATACACCTGGCTGAAGAGAAGCACTGTGAGAGCAAATGTCTTGTCCCAGGTACCCATTTATACACCTGACTGAAGAGAAGCACTGTGAGAGTAAATGTCTTCTCCCAGGTACCCATTTATACACCTGGGTGAAGAGAAGCACTGTGAGAGTAAATGTTTTGCCCAAGGATATTATGACCTTGCTAGTTACCCATTATTTTATACACCTGGGTGAGGAAAAGCACTGTGAGAGTAAATGTCTTGTACAATGAAATTATGCAATGCGAGTGTTAGCAGCCAGGTTCAAACTATCAACCTTAGCTTTTGGCCTCAAGTCTAAGGCCGACTATAATCACCATGCCACCTTGTCTCCCTTGTACATATTTATATTTAATATATACATTACTATAACTAACTGCAGACAGTACTGTTTCAGTCTGTTAGTGTCCTCTGAGAAATGAGGCTAATTAGGTTCTTAAATATGTTCTAAAAATGTTAAGGGGAAAGTGCTTGTTGCTGACAGTCAGAAATCCAATTTAACATGGGTGTGCCCTGCCTTGTTCTGGTGCCATAAATGTATACTAGCTATACTTTTTATGGTTACAGTCTTGACCAAGGCTTATGAGCTGATAACTATTGTGATTGGCCGATGGAGAATGTTGCTGTCGGTTTTTATCAATTGTTCTCAGTAAACTCCTGTCACTTGTCGTCGACTACCATGTTGTCTGTCGCCTGTTTTTGAACCATGTCGGCTGTCACATGAACCCCTTGAAAGGCTGGCCTCATATAATAACACTCTTATTATTAACCTCGTTATCTTGGACAATAGAGAAGATATGGACCTTCAATTCATTTCTGCCTCATGGCCAGGACACTCCAAACTTGGGCAAAACCACAAAGAAATACGCTCACACCACAAGTAATATGAGATAGACCTGACACTTGACATTTTTCCTTTCTTTTTTCTGACCTCACAAAACCAAAATGAAAATATTTACATGTAGCTAACTGTCCAGTCTATTACAGTTAGCTTAGTGCCAAGACTTCTGAATTTTTTTCTTCCTATTATTATATATATATATATTTATTTAATGGTACTGAATAAAATATTGTTGTTGTTGTTGTTGTTGTTGTTGTTGTTGTTGATAATAAGATGCATGTAAGTTCAGAACTGATCAACAACTAGAAACAATATTAATAATCACATTTGGTATTTAACAAAATTCTTACTCTGTAGTAAATAATAATAATTATAATATAATGATAATTTATATTTAATAGCAATTTTTAAATAAAGATTTTCAAAGCACATTCTACAGTAATCAGTGTTTGCAGTAGAGTGATCGTCCAGGTTTGTGTAGTCCTTAGAAGGACTGTTGTTGGTGACTGACATTTCGACAACATGTGCGGAAGTCATCTTCAGAGTCAATAGAGCAAAGTTGGTCATGTAGGCGGTATTATATTGTTAATGGTCGTTTATATTATTAAGTAATCAATGATTTTATTAAATAATCAATTTATAAATAAATAAATACATGTAAAATAAATGACTTACCAGGAAGGCTGAAGAAAGCCCAATAGACTGGCTGGTCACATCTGCGGGTTGGGTGTCCAACACCTAAAGGATGACACCACATATTCAGAACTAAACAAGTACTCTGTATATTAAGTACAGCAATACTTTCATTCTCAAATCTCCAACCCAAACCCTAACCCTAACCCTGGCTGGTCTGTATAAGTGCAGCAATTCTTCCATTCGCAAATCTCCAACCCAAACCCTAACCCTGGCTGGTCTGTATATTAAGTACAGCAATTCTTTCATTCTCAAATCTACAACCCAAACCCTAACCCTGGCTGGTCTGTATATTAAGTGCAGCAATTCTTCCATTCGCAAATCTCCAACCCAAACCCTAACCCTGGCAGGTCTGTATATTAAGTACAGCAATTCTTTCATTCGCAAATCTCCAACCCAAACCCTAACCCTGGCTGGTCTGTATAAGTACAGCAATTCTTCCATTCTCAAATCTCCAACCCAAACCCTAACCCTGGCTGGTCTGTATAAGTACATCTGTTTCAATTCTTCCATTCTCAAATCTCCAACCCAAACCCTAACCCTTATCACACTATGGATTAACGAGATATTTCTACTGATCACAAAGTTTTGTTCAACTGTTCATTTCAAAAGTATTTCAACAGCACTATATGTCATGGTACATGTATGTTATTTTGAATTAATTTATTTCTCAGACAGTATCTGCTTGTTCCGAAATGTTTTTTTATACCACTATAAGCCCCCCCCCTGGGATATAACTTACCCTCCACAAAAAAAACCTTACAAAGTTATATAAGCCCAGCACTACAACATGTGTGCTTAGGTATGTAAAATAAATATAAAATTAAATAAATGTGATATAGTAAGGATATATGTGACATACAAAAAATAATAAAAATAACTTAGTACCAATTTTTTTTACAACAACATGGGTCTGTACTGAGCTAGTTACATGTAACATGCCAAGTGAAATCCAGTGAGGCAATGCAATAGAATTTACTAGTAGGAGTTTAATGCAATTTCAGCAGCCATCGACGTTGACATTAACGTCCTCATTGTTTTCATGACACCTTACCTTTGCTCTGTTGGCCCAGAATTCTTCAGGAGTAATCACTCCACTGACGACGAGGTCTTTGTACAGCTGATAAAGCTCGGGGTTATTCTTCAGTAACCTACGAATAGTTCAAAGGAAGTTTTGACAACAGACAATATATAACATCTGTTCTACATGTACATGTAACTAATTGACATTCCATGTTCTCTCACAAGCCAGAAACAAAACTAGATATCACACGCAGTACAATTTTTGCCAGTTTTTCAAATGTTGTAAAATATCCAAGCATTGATTATATACACCACAAATGTTTATTGCAACTGTAATAATTTAACAATAATTATTTTGACAAGGTGCCCACGTCACAGCTGCGATTTTCAGTGGGACCCTGTATAAATAGACTAAATATATAAATTACAAAACTAAACAACATATTAAGAAGATTTTAATGTAAATATAAAATTAGGAATATAAATTGCACATCAGAAAACTTTAAATCTTGTTCTTAAGAAGGGATTTAAATATTAAAAAATGATTTTTCTTCACATATTTTCTTTGGAAGGTAATTCCATTCCTGTACACTGTGGCAGGTAAAAGTTTGTTGGCCCCAGTTCCTATTAGATCTTTGCATGTATATATAATTATGTTCTCTTTATTGCAGGTAGTCATTTAACAGTGCATAGTTTTTATAAGAAACTAACTGTGGAAGGGTGAAGATTTCTACCCGAACTTCATAACTTTTTAACGTTGTTTTTGTCAAGTCAGAGACACAGTCTTGTTTTCTAATTGTTTTTCAAGGTGATGGCCATCGTCTCACTCTTTGTTTCCAACAAACACAAAAGTTAGAAAGACATTGTTGCTTCATGAAGAAATAAAATGCTGCAGCAGTCCTTTTCGATAAATTCTCTGCCTTTTGTTCTTCATGTGTTATGTGTTATGTGTTATGTGTTTTGCTTTAGCTAACAAACATCAATCATACTATGTTTGGCTGTCTTCATTTCAGTGTGCTTTGTAGGAAAGTCTGTCATGTTGATTTTGTTCAGTAAACGTCAGTCAGTGCTGGCTGTTACTTCCTTTGCAGCTGGCTGAATTACTTCTCTTCAAAACACTTTCTAAAAAAATACATAGACAGTGACACTTGTGTACATGTGTCTGGACAAAAATATAATCAGGAATGACATTGGCAAGTTACAGTAAAAAACCATGAGGAAAAGTAATGGCTAATAGCCTCATTTTCCCACAACACTTATCTTAGGAATTCTCCTATAGATATTATTTACGGAATTCAAAGTTATAAGTACAGTCCAGAAACATGTGCAACACTTTTTTCTTCTTATCTCTGACAAAATGTAAATAATATAACTATATCCAGCCAACTGTCTAGACTAACTTCGGTTATTACAGTTGGCTGAGTACCTACTTTTCTGTTATTATGTAAATCTCTTCTTTATCAAAACTGTAAACCAGGTACTAAAATAAATGAAACTGAAACTGAAACTGTTTTAGTTCTAAACAACAGTTGAAGCAAAGCACAGTAATGAACAAGGTAAGGCAAGACTTATGCAAACCTGTTTTTTTCTTCCAGTTCCTTGCCTGCTTTCTTTCTATGAGCTGGTATAAGCTGCGCCAGCAGTTCTTTGGCTTCATCTCTGTCTCTCTTCGCAGCATGGACAGATGAACTGTTGGTGAACTGAAAACTGTAGGAGTTTCCATCATGTTGAACGATCTGTAGCTGGATCTTGGAACTCCCCTCAGGGCTTATTCTCTGAACTGGAAGAAACAGGAGATATTAACCATCTGGTGGAGGGAGAGAGGTGTGGCAAAAAATTCCTTACTCGGTACACCAAATTATTGTAATCACTATCTGAATTTTCTTTTTGTTTTATCCATCATAACTCTCTATAAACATTTATGCTTACACATCTCTCTTGCAAGAACTCAGTCAGCATCAGTTTGAGGCTAATTACATTTTAACCGAAACAATAGAAAAAATATAACGAAAATGTTTTCCAACAGAAGGAGGGGGAGAGGGGAGGAGAGGGGGTTATGTTGTTGGTTCGGACCCCCTCAGGAATTATCCTTTGAACTTATATTATTCTCTGAAATTATTATAACTACAAGAAACAGGAAATATTCACCATCTGGGGAAGGGGGAGAAGGGAGGGGGGTTATGTTGTTATCCTCTGTATTATTATAACTACAAGAAACAGGAAATATTCACCATCTGGGGAAGGGGGGGGGTTATGCTGTTGGTTGTGAATAATTGTGTAATTCAACACCTCAAGGTTGCCAAGTAATTATAAATAAACCATATACCTATCTATCTGGTTCGACATCCCCTCAAGAGCTTATCATAATCGGCAAGCCTACTCCAGATACTGGAGTGGTCAGCGATAAGACTAAAATTATTATTATATCAATAAATAAATAAAAAATACTAGAATTAAATAATAAATTAAAAGTACAACACATGTACACTATGATACAAGTTATATTACAATGTGTTAAAAAAGAATTAGCTGTGATATGGTTTGCACCACAGACCAAAGATTGTGGTACATTGAAAACACACTAACTAATTTGCAGGTATTGCCACAACATTAAAATTTATACAAATTACAAAATGATAACAAAATAATGCTCAGTGCTTTCAATAAGATTTGAAGTAGATGGCATATGAGGAAAATGAATGCACTGAATGCTACATATTAATTAATTCATCTTTATAATGACAGGGATAAATTCAGTTTAAATTAGAAAATACTCTTTCATAGCATACTGCTCATGAGTTGATTACTGAGGAAACCAAGTCAATCATAGAATATCTAGTAATTATTCACTGAAGTGGAAGTGAATAGACCAGGATATTCACCGAGCTGCGAATGCAGCGAGGTGAATATCCTGGGCTTTCACCGACACTGAGGTGAATAATTACGTTAGCATATACCCAACCAGTGAATCAGTGAGAAACAGGCTCTAAAAATATCAATTTTAATCAGATAAAACTATTTTTCGTTCAAAGCCAAGCTGCCCCGCGCGCTCACAATCGCTAATCAGTGAATATCCAGGATATTCAATCACAGCGTGCGAAAAACACTATTCACTGGTTGAGTATATGCTAACACATGACATTCCACTCAAAAGCACTGCATAACTGATATTTAAAACAACCAGAAAATAACTTAATTGCACCTTTTCTAAACTTTTCTTTCTCTAACCATTTTAATAATAATAATAATAATATCTAATATTCATATAGTGCTTAAAACTATAAATATTCTAAAGCTCTAACTGAAACTACAATCGATAAATATGTGAATAAAAATATTAACATTGGATTTAAATACTAACAAAACCTATAATTATAAGTTAGACTAGTAGAAATTAAAATGCGTATGTGCAGATGCATGGTGCATGTGTCCAAAATGATCTAAATTATAGAAGTTTATTTAAAGTTTATAGAACTTTATGACTTACTATACTAATATAGCAATAGGATCCATTTCTTATACATGGAGATGCCTTCATTATTACCAGTCAAGCGATCAAAGCTGTCACGCTGTCAAATGTCAGTTCTTTGTCATTTGTCATCGGATTTCAGTGCACGCAACAATGACTGGCGAGTCTAAATCTCTCTTTGCAATTTAACAATTCAATCAGTGTTTATTTGCTGTGTCTTCAAAATACGACAATGCAATAAATAACTTATATCCACAAGCTCACAGCAGTATCAACTACGTTTATTAAACTAAACAGCAAAATGAAACAAGCATACGTGTATAAAACAAATTGTGTATGCAAGATCAGACATGCCACTCAACGGAAACAGTTCGGCTAAATTTACCTTTTATCTCGGAATAAGAACTGCTAACTTTAGGGAGATCTGATCCGGAAGGAATCCATATCAGCTTGGTTGTAAGAAGACGCAAGATTCCCCCCAGTTTCTTGTGTTTTGTGTTGATAATTTCCAGGAGAACCGACTCGTTCTCCGCCATGCTGGATGGCCGAGATGAGTGAAACCGCTGAACAAGTACTTTTCATCTCGCGGGCGTTGCATTACTGGGCAATAATTTTGGCGAGAGTTTAATTTTGCGGATTTTGAGCGCTTCACTTTTAATTTCACTTACAAAAATAGCAGAAAATTTGGGCGTATTCCCAAAAATTCGCCAAAACAGCGAAATAAATTCCTACAAAAATGCCCACTCCTGATCCTCTGCTGACCTGACCTGTGACTGAAATGTTTGGTTGTACTTCGGTAAAAAAAATACCTTTCATCCAGCGGATAGAAAAAAACAACGTTTTAGGACATATATTTCCCGCCCGATTTCCCGGTTTTAAACTGATTTCCCGGCTGAATTATGTCGTCTTACTCCGGCTATGCGCTATTTTCAAATAAACAAGAGGCTGCTGCGCACAGGCTGTAGTCGTGCCGCGTAGAAATGGGTGGGGTTAGTACTTGGATGGGTGACCAGCTGGGACTACTTCAGTGTCACGAAACATCTTTTCCATACGTCTTTCTTTTTTCTTATTTTTTTTTAGCTAGAAACTTTAGCAAAATTATTTGTAGAAGGAAAAGTTCTGGGACTGATAACATTGATGTAAATTGTTGAACGAAGCTAATATATTAGCTAGTAGCGGGAGCCAATACTTAAACATCTGTGAACCGGTACTCTACCAAATACAACGGACACTTTTGCTTGTAGATTGTTTCTCTTCAAGGCTATCAGTTTTAAAATTTCGAAAGTTCCGCCAATTAACGCGAAAGGTGAAAATTGTTCGACATGATTTGTAAGCTATTTTAAAAATCGAGCAATCTTTTGCACAAATACAAACCAATGCTCAATCGAACTCGCCCTTATATTTTACGGAATCGTACTAAGGCCAACGAAAGTTGACGTCGAGTTTCTCGTCAGCGGCTGCATGGAATTCGGCCCCCGCATGAAAACATTTCATTATTCATTATTTTTAACTATGTTGCTTCAAAAAACCTGTAAAACCTTCCGTATACCTCCATGTGATCTATTAACTCTTCGTCTTTCAGTTCTTGCGTACACCTTCTCTCCTATTCGCCTAACTGCCGTCAGGTTGATTTCGTAATTCGCTATAGATGTCGTAACGTGTCAAACGTCTGGCTTATCGCACCACAAGAAAAACGTGTGCACACGAAAGATTGTTTGCGCCAAATTTATAATGAACAGTGAATAATGAAAACTTTCCCGCATCATATTTTTGAGAAGGGCTGACGAGAAACTCAACATCAACTTTCGTTGGCCTAAAGTTGAGATACAAGTGAATGCCTGGAAAATTTCATTGTCGGAGGTTTCGTCTGTCGTCACTCGATGAATTTGTTATTTTAAAATTTATATCAGCCACATTTACCAACACCGTCCGCACTGTAAATCAGTCCTAGCATTCTTAGTTCATTACACTGTAACTCAGTTTGAATTTCTAAAGGCAATTATCCCAATTAAAGATTAAGAATTAAGGATTGAACGCCCGATCGAACACAGTTATATTTTCGATGCTGATGTATTTTAATAGAGAAACATTCAGAAATTATAATGCAATTGGTGCTCTAAGATACAGAAAGTACCATCAAAAGGCTACGGTGGCCCACAAGTGTCACGGCACAACCACCAATCCCATGCAGGGCACACGCTGATACATACTACCGCTGATACATCACTACCGCTGATACATCACTACCGCTGATACATACTACCGCTGATACATCACTACCGCTGATACATCACTACCGCTGATACATCACTACCGCTGATACATACTACTGTTGATACATACTACCGCTGATACATCACTACCGCTGATACATCACTACAGTTGATACATCACCACTGCTGATACATACTACCGCTGATACATACTACCGTTGATACATCACTACTGCTGATACATACTACCGTTGATACATACTACTGCTGATACATCACTACCGCTGATACATACTACTGCTGATACATCACTACCGCTGATACATACTACCGTTGATACATACTACTGTTTATACATACTACTGTTGATGCATCACTACCGCTGATACATACTACCGCTGATACATCACTAGCGCTGATACATCACTACCACTGATACATACTACCGCTGATACATCACTACTGTTGATACATCACTACCGCTGATACATACTACCGCTGATACATCACTACC
>JANVCJ010089684.1:0-10470 GCA_026413505.1 Epizoanthus ramosus
CTACTAATGCAATGGGTAAAATGGTATCGCACAGCCTCGATTATAAACTAATTGCTGAAAATAGAAAGCACTTATCCTGCGGATAGCTTATCCACCCTTTGAACAACCGGACCCAGGTGTATTGCTTATTTATTTCGTAGCCCCTAATGCATAGGTTATCTGTTTCGTACTCCCTGATGCAGAGCTCCTCTGTATCTTACCCCCCTGATGTATGACCCATTTTGTACCGCCTAGCGTATTGCTTGTTTGTTTCGTACGCCCCCGCTGAATGGCTCACTTGCGTTGTACCCTTCTGATGTATTGGACGTTTGTTTCGTACCGCCTAATGTATCAGTGCTCATTTGTTTGGTACCTCCTGAAGCATGGTTGGTTTGTTTTGTACCTCCATAATGTATGGTTCATTTGTTTGGTACTTCTCCCCCCCCCGAAAAAAGTAATACCTTTTAGCCTTTTCACATCATTACACATACTTAATGACGGCAGCTGCCAAAGCTTACAAAATGAATGTCATTACTATCAGTGTTCTACCCGTGTTATCCGAAATGTGGCAACTATTTGTTAACAGCAACAAAATAATAGCGTATGAAACATAAAAAGGAACAGGGAGACTGAAATCGTTGCGTACGAGGAGGCAATGTTGACCAACGCTCTGAGGTCACACGAACATACACTGATACTACTTCGTGAGCTGCATCTGTCTTAAAGTTTAGCCGCACGCTGCATTGATCAAGGACTAGTCTAACACTGAATAGTCAACTCACTCCTGTAAATATAGAACTAGTGAGTCAGATCTTAAATAATCAGTTAGAAACCGCCTCGACATGATCAGCTATGATCGGTATCATAAATTATTAAAGTCAAGCAGATTTACATCTCTCGCGGTGAACTAGAACTTTAAAAACTTACTTGTTATGTCAGGTATTGAATTACATGACGAGCGTTTTGTGTGTGTGTGAGAAAACTGAATCGATAAACCCATAATGTGATACTGAGAGATTTCTGATTGTCCGGGAGACACCAATACAAACGCTTGTGGTGATGAGATTGAGAGATACGGGAACACGGCTGATTTGCATAGTTCAGGTTAGATCTGCGTGCTAACACGTGCTTGCAATGTGTTTGAATATACTTTATTATCATCTGGAAGAGATTTTCAGCTCTCGTGTCTCTGGTATAGCTATTAGTAGTCGAATTCCACGGCATTAAATTGCTTTGTGAGTGAACGTGCTTGCATGAATTGGCGGTACACCGAGCTACCAAAACTATAAACATCCAGTTAGACTGCTTAGGGCTGGTGTTGAACATTTAGGATTGGCTTTGTGGAAAAGGATATCTGTAATCCTAAGACATGAAAGTGAAGACAGTTGTAGGTTTTAATGGCGTCACAAGTGATACGGTAGGTTGAACTGATCACAGAGTGATCTTTTACTGACTTTAGTTGCACTTTTGTGCGAAATCTTTCTTTAAAATAGTCTTCCGAACCATTTTCGTTTGTGATTCCAATTACCGCCCCGATAGTTGACATTACCGATACTTGTATCAGTTATGATCTTAGCTATCTGATAGAATCAGTAGGAAAACTGTAACATTTGGCCTTTCAGAAAGAAGTCAGGATTACTTTTGCTTTTGTTTTTTTGAAGATTTTTACAATGTCGCTAGTATACCCATTAAATTATTCCGCGGTGGTTTTCTATAGTCTTCTACTGTCAATCAAGGACATCAAATGACATTCTGTATGACCGCAGTCTCAGCCATATGGATGAAACTGTGCAACTGATACCACCCAGCCAGCTGCTGTTGTCTTATGGAAGACAGCTAGCATTTAATGTGGCAGTAGTGTTTGGCTCCGAACCTCGTGGCCAAGTTTCGTTTTAGTCGGTCATGGCGCGTAGTCAGCAAACAGCACTACATGTAACATTACGCCGACTAAAAGACAATACAATACAACACAAAACAATAAGATTTCCGCTTTGTACATGAAACTCTTTTTCCAGTGAGGGGTGGTCGAGGGGGAGTTAAAAGTTAAAGGGGAGAAGGGGATTGGTGGAATAACGAATTTGTTTTTGTAAATCAATATAAGTCAATATAAGTCAAAATTGGGGTCACGATCACTGCGCTAACTTAAGAGATATGACGCGCCAAAGTCCCCCCATTTAATTTTGAGTGTTAATTTAGAATTCGTATGTCTAAACTCATATTTCCATGATTTGCATTCACAATATAAAGTTTAGAAACATTAAAAACATAAAAAGGTAACAGAAGGTAACAGCATGTGCTATACTAATGTATCACTCTATGCAGAAGTTGATGCTATCGTTACCAAACCCAACAAAACATTACAGTTATTGCAAATATCTCCTGTTTTTTTAACAATTTTCTAGAACTACGAAATGTTTCATATTTTCTCTACATGGACTTTGTTAGAAATATGGTGTCTCCAGGCTCGTTTGTAAGATAATATACAAAATATGGCTAAAATCAGCCTTCCGTGGGGAGACAGAAGGGAGTTTTGTAAAAGACCCCTAAATCTCGCAGATTAGTATATTTTCCATCCGTAACATTAGATATGGGTTCGAATCAGCAAGGTGCAGTACTGAACTCTAATAATCAATACAAGTTCGGATTTTCCTATCATGCGCAGTAGTGATGCGCACTGCAAAACTAGGAATGACCTTAAACTGGTCCGAACGGCTGTTTTAGGTACCTAAATTTCTCCTCAAGTTAAATTCATATTTCACGGATCACGTTCTGGAGAGCTTACTGTTTGTTCTCGAGTAGCTTTATTCTACTTTTTGAGTCCTGTTTCTTAGAACAATAGGTCTTATCTTTTCTTAATTTTATTTCTTAAAATGTCATTAAAAAGTCGTATACATACTGAGCTGATAGTTGCAGGAACCATGTGTAAGATATAAGGGAAATGGAAATGTGTAAAGGCATCTTATCTATATTCTTTCATAAGATCCCATACAAAGTCTGTTCAGTAAAGTCGCTTCTCAGTCAGAGCCTGGTTGGACTGTGGTTACCTTTTTATATATAATAACAGTTATGCCTAATTTGTTCTTAGCATGGCGGCAACATTCGTCACTTTCTACGTTTCTACGCCAGGCTCCTCCTGCATTTCAAGTTATCTCTGTAATGTTGCTCTGATTCGCGTTCGGTGTATATCAAATCACTTTGTGATAGTTCATATATTGAACTTTATTGGACTTGTTGAATTTTCGTTTTTTTCAATTCAATTCAATTATTTCAGTATTAATAATATACAGGAAATTACAGCAATAGCTCCCACCCGCAAATAGCTGAAGCTAATCTAGGCGTGGGGAGTAAAAAGTAATAAAGATTGAAAAATTAGACTGGAAATTGAATTAAATTTCAGCATCAATTTGTATAGAAAATAAGACAATATAAAGATGTATACGATTGTTTTAAACGACTTGCGAAAATCTAAACTCTCAACTCTAATAAAAGACTTTAACAACCAATAGGATTTAAGCCGCGCGATTTAAGCTAGATTTGATATCACGGCGCGATTCATGTTGTTCTACACCTCTCGATTCCACGGTAGCTTCAGTCTGTGCCCACTGACCAGACGCCCTGCGGAATTTGAGGATGTTGAGATCGTCACGGCTACCGTTCATATTTGTGGTTTGAAAGAAATGATATATATTATACTATATACGTTGAACAGATAGTAATATTCTGTTGTGAACTTTTTAGAAAGTATGTGTTCATGTGCAGTGTGCCTTAGGTTGCTTGTTGGGCCTGTCCGGCCCGAGAGAACTGGTTCTGGCCACTCTAAATGGAAAAAAACAGGGCGAGCGTGAGCATTTTCCCGCCAATACTATTGTCTGAGTAACAAAATCCCCGCTCCTTGGCCGTGCGTAACGGGAGAACCAGAACCAGTTCCCTATAGTTGTCGTATTTTGTTTCAGAACTGACTGGTCATGCTGGCCAGACCCAATCTTCACTCGGATCAGTATTACTGTGTGATTCAACTCGAGCTGAAAAAAGCGCACCCTACTCCCAGCCAATTGCAGCTATTAATTAATTACTACATGCCGACGAGAAGTTGCAGATCTTAGTTAAGCTTGGTTTTCACTAGCGACACAAGCACAAGCGCAGTGATAAACGCAAGCACAAGAGTGCTGCGTTGGGTGAAAACGAACGATGAAATAAACGCAAGACTTGCTTGTCCTCATTGGCCGTGAAGCGGCCAATATGGCAGAAACCCTCGAACAGATTGCACGAAGAAGAAAACAATCTCAAATACGAAACACCAAAATATTTTGGGTGAGAGAAAGTTTTAGGGAAAGAGATATCAGCAGGATGTGTAAGGCTTGGCATGTATGAATTTGTCTCGCCACTCTCTGGATAAACAGCTTTAAACCTTTTTTCCATTCTGCATTCGTTCGTCACTTATTCCCAAGCTTGGCCTTACATATTTCTATCCTTAAATTTCTTCGAGCCTTGTCTTACCCCCTGCAAACCTTGCATAAAAGTTCGAAGATAATGGCCAACATATAATGGCCACCATTTCTTTGCAACAAGTGTTTAATTTGATTGATTGAATGTAAACAACTGTCAACAAATCCATTGTGCTTGCGTTGTGTTCTGTTTTCACTGGCAAAACGCAAGCACAGTGACAAGCACAAGCACAAGGAGATGAAAACGTTTTCATCCTTGCGCTTGTGCTTGCGTCAAGCCCGTTTTCACGATGAAACAAGGGCTGTTGTGCTTGCGCTTGTCACTGCGCTTGTGCTTGCGTCGGTCGTTGTGCTTGTGTCAAGCCCGTTTTCACGATGGAACAAGGGCTGTTGTGTTTGCGCTTGTCACTGCGCTTGTGCTTGCGTCGGTCGTTGTGCTTACGTCAAGCCCGTTTTGACGATGGAACAAGGGCTGTTGTGCTTGCGCTTGTCACTGCGCTTGTGCTTGCGTCACTAGTGAAAACCAGGCTTTAGGTTCGCAAGGTATTGTGGTTAAACGTACAGCCGCCATCTTTTCATGACCGCGTGAAACGCGGTCGTATACATGCACGCTGTTTCCGCTGACAAAAGCTGAGACCGTTCACCATAATTGAACAATGGCCTCACTTGACATACATACTGCTACCCAACTACCACTTTCCCTTACGCATGTTTGCAAATCATTCCGCCGATCAGTAATTTTAATTGATTTAAATATCGATTGAACAAGTTCGGGAAAGCTAACTCGCGATCGCCCGCACTTCAGACTTCCTGCCGCCGACCTGGTTTTCAAGGAACTCAAAGTTCAATATCCTCAGCTACAATAAGAAAAAAATACTACTCGATTCAATTAAATATTTAGACTGCAACATAGTGTAAACCTGAAGTGTTCAAAAGATTGTAAATATTGCGTGATCTAGTTTTCGTGTTTACGTTCAGGCGGGGAATTTAGATCAAAAATGTAATGGATTGGGGACGCGGCTACGTGACTTCACGCATGGAACTGACTCGTGTTTTTGGCGAATCTTCAACTGAACAACTTACAATGTCCTTGCATTTAGGCTGCATTTGACCTTTAAAGCAAAGATTTCCTAATCAGTGTTTTAAAAAGCAAAGTGTATAACTGCTCTATTTAAACAAATACTCCACCTTTGCTTAGAAACAATTTAACATGTTTTGACTGAACGTGTCTGCCTCACGTGCTGGGCTTTGTGCCAAAAATATTTTGTGTTGCTAAAATGCTAGCCAAACAAAACCGTACTGATATCATAAACAACATAGGTTCGATAATTTATGTGATTTAGTTCCGTTGGTGGGAAAGCCTGACCCGTTTTTACTAATGAGCGACAACGATACGCCTTGTATGTAACGCCGTTTTAGACTCAAAAAAATTAAATCGTAACCTGCGATATATTCAAGCTTCCCGCGCCGACATGTGACTGATGAAACTAAAACTTCTCACCAGATCTCTAATACATGATAGAAATATACTTATTTACATTCTGTAATTATTATAATAAGAGCCAACACAAAATTATAGGTTCAACAAAGCGGTCGCTTTTGGCTTTTGTAAAAAGCCATTGTTTGTCAAAAGAAGCGCGCACTTTGATTTATAATCTCGTACCCAGAGCCTACGCGTAGGTAATTGACAAGCTCGCTGCGCTCTGGGTATGGGTACTAGATATATTATTGACTTCTCCGTAGTATAGTGGGGAGTTTATAGTTGACTTTAGCACCCCTCCCCAGTGAGGAAATACTGCACACAAGTAATGGCTACCTCGGGAGTTGGAGATCGCAGAAGTGTTCCTTCTCGAGGTCGAAATCTTTCATCTCCCACGGTGTCGACTGCTAAAACAACATACAGTACTAGTCTAGAAGCAAAGAAACGTCTGAATAGCTCTGATGGAAGTTCAAGAAAGTTCGTTCCTCAAGCAAAATCGCCATGTTTGAAATCTACCAGTGCGACAGCAAGCGGACGACCTTCAAACAAACTAAACCCGAAAACTATAGACCCGGTAATATGATTACATCTATTTCTTATAGACTTTGCCGTCATTTATCAGTTAGTTTAATCATATGCTCTCTAGGAAAGCAATCTTTTACTTTAATGCTACTTTGTTAGCATTTTGCTTTGCTGTCGTGCTGTAGAAAGCTACTTTGACACCGACAACGAGATTGTCCGAACTGTCAACAAAACATAAATTTCTGTGCACAACTAATATCATGTTTGTTTGTTTTCCAGTTCAATGATAAAACCCCAAAGAGCTCGTTTGCTGCGATATATTCTAATGGCGGTGTTCCGTGCAGGTAAAGTAGATAGAGTTAGAAATTACTTCATTTATTTGTGTATGTTTTCGAGTTGCCAAGTTAACTTTTGAATCATTGCTTTCATGTAAAAATGTAGCCTGACCTCAGACGCTAAAGTTTAATTCGCAGCGAGAAAAGAATAGTGTCTGAGAACGAGATTTGAAGTTTTGTTACACGGTTTCGTGGCTTTCTCAGACTTGTTACTACAAAGTTTAGTTTGCATTGCATTGGCTGATTGGGTCGTTTATATTTCTCTGCCTATTCTTACTAAAAACTTTAGCCTGTTTAGGAATTTTGGGGGATTTGTATTTGGAAATATGTTGAGGAGTGGTATTCACTATTGAAGGAGAAATATGGTGAAGAAATGGATTATCAAAAGGCCAAGGAGTTGTTTTGACAAATTTTAGGGAAAAAAATCTCAAGTGTATATATATTTACTATTTTAGATTGATTAGTGAGCACCCTGCAGTTGCTATGAAAGGGATTGAGGGGTGAAGAGGATGGAGAGGGGAATTTAACCTCAGATCAAGGTTTAAATATTCACTCACAAGTAATTATGATTCCTGTTCAGATGTTCCACCTCAAGACTCAATAGTTTGGCATTGGTCAAAGAGTCTCTAAGGAGAGTTGACTGGATCTCTCATGGATTACATGTATACATGATAATAGAAAAATCTCCACCACGGGCTACAGACATGTAGACTGTCAAGTCCCACACACATTCCCCCCCCCTCCCCTCCCCTCCCCTAGGCCTTACGTCTGGAACTTTATATTTCTAATTGTAATAATTATAGTTATGTATTACTTAACTTTTTAATAGGTTGGTCCATGGTTCAGTGAGACACAGGTTACAGTGGGACACTCCACCTGAGAATTTACAGTTCGATCCAATTCTAACAACACTGGCTGAGGTATAAAACTATTGTATACTTTTTAATCATTTTTTGATGAAAAACTTGGTCATGTGGGTCACTCATTAATTTTATCCAAACCTATAGTAGTACAGAGACTTGTTGGGGGCCAAGTATTGCAAACTGTCATAAGAATACATGTTTGAACATTTTACATTATATTTTACTCCGACCATTACAAGTACATATTGTATTAAAGCATGTAATTTTGTAGTCCGGTAAAATATTACATGCCATATACATGCATTTGGCTTTATAGATACTGTTACATATACAGTATACATGTATGTATACAAAGTTGACATATATACCACAAATCAAGCTGTTAACTGATCCACAGGGACTGAGGGAAACCAAACACCCATACACATTTGTAGCTCGTGAAGGCTTCAAACAGATGCTAGAGGTACATGATGCAGAATCCAAGACTGTGCCAATCTTGCCAAGACTTATCCTTCCCATACGATCTGCGCTGGTAAGTGGCCATCAAAACCATCAAATTAATGAAAACTCTCTGAACATATTCAACAACAAGTTTAACATGCATATTCAATAATACGTAAGATAGAAATAAGAGCACACTGCCAGCCAGTGATAAACACAAGGCTGCTAGGGGTCTGTGTGGCGTGCTCCCCCTCGAAAATCTTGAATTTTAGATTTCCAAACTTGGCCAGAAATTATCTAAAACTATCAATTGTGTTGAAAATCATGAATTTATACTGGCTGGAAGCACTTTAATTTGTAGTTATAAATATTGTTAAATTCTAAACTGTAGAGAAATTTAAGCAAAGGTGACTTCTGTGTGGTCCCTGTCACATGATCACAAGAGTGAGAGATGATTGTAACTTATATTGCAATTAATTTTTAACTTTAGGCATCTCCAGATGGAGAAGTATTCCACACATCTTTACAAGCCCTGGTACAGCTATCGGCTGTCGTAGGAGCATCATTAAATCCACATCTTAAGAGTCTTCTACCTCAGGTATGATAATGGGATTGGTCGACTAACATTTCATCGTTTACATTAACTTATGATTTGCTCCATGAAGGACTGGGCAATTTGAGCTTGTGTTTCAAGTGCTTGCATTTTGTCAGATGAAGCCCTTACTAGTGCATGTCCGAGCTCATAGCTGTATCATGTATGAATATCATACTGCACAGAGAATGCTAAAATTATAGTAGCAACTGAGCTAAATTATGGATGAACCAGTTGTTGTGTCTACTCATGCAGTTCCAGTTAGAGTTGCTGGAAAGTTCTAGGCCAGACCATATATATATAAATTATATAAATTACATTATTTTTAAAATTCATAAAAAAATATGGTACATGTAAGTTACTTTGTAATCTCCAGGTATCCAAACGTTTCATGGACAAAGCGCACAAAGAGAAAGTAATCCATGCACTGCAGCAGATTGAGCAGAACTGTGGGAAGGTATGAATGTCTTTTGTTGAGCCGCAACTTGCAATTCCCCTTCTGGAAATGGATTCCTACAGAATTTATCTCTTGGTGTTGAAACCCTTTGGGGTTTATGAATGACTTTCTTCAATGACTTTTTTCATTGCATTTTAGCAATTTTCCATGACTAAACATTGGCCGATATTGTTTGAAATATTTGCCAAAGAGTGTTCTTAATTTGAGATATTTGATCACCAACTTCAACAAGGAAAACAAATGGTATCAGTTTTTCCAACTGATCAGACACAGTAGACTTTTGTTCACTGAACTTCCATCATTTTCCATGACTTTGATGACCCAAACTAAAATTTCATGACTTTCCTTGAGCTCAGCATTCTTTCTAGTTTAATTCTTATTAATATTGATTTCCAAGCTAAATTCAATTTTTTTTTCAAATTCAAAATTTTGTTTGGTGACTTCATAGGTTTGGGTGTGTCAGACAACTGGCATAAATAGTAGCAATATATAGCCTCTTTATACAAATCAAGAACCATAACTGTGCCCCTTCTGGTACTTGTACATACATGTACAGTCTGTAAGGTCCCTCATTACACTATAAACTAGATAATTATAATGCACACTTTGACTGGTTGAAAGTTGTTTGCCATCATGATAACTTGATGGAAACAAAAATTAATTGTGAGTGTAATGATCGCATTTATTTATGTAAGGAGAAAGGAGCTTAGTGTTACATGTACATTGTACCAAGAGTGCTGTTATCTCTTGTCCTACCAAACTTGCACTGGAAACACAGATTGAAGAGTTTTCTATTTCTTGGAGAACAATATTTATTTACCAGTGAGAACATTTTTCATTTTTTTGCTTTCCAGGAATGTCTTCCCATTATCAAGCTTAAGATACCAACGTACCAGTCTGTGTGCTTATAACACATGTATGGAAACCAACAAACAGTAGCAAGTAATTTATAAATTTAGTATGTCTCAGTAATTTTCTGATCGTAGACTGGTTGAGATAAATTATCCTTTTTCATTTAAAATTTAAAGTCCTGCTGCAGCTAGAGTCGCCTTACTCGGGTGAAACATGTGTACATGTCCATCACAAGGGGGTAGTGAACATAAATTGGTTAATAATAACAAAAACACTTGGAAGTTCCAATAAGTTTGATAAGATTATTAAGGAGTCTCAAAGTCTTGCTCTTGTATTCTTAGGCGCCAAATAAATGCCCCCCTTCCCCCCCCTGTCCTCCGCCACCGCCATTCGTCGACAAGATCCCCCCGTCCCCGCCCGGTCCTCCACCTCCTCCATTAGTCCACAATATCCCCCCTTCCCCTCCATCTCCTCGTCCTCCTCCATGACTCCCCACAACACCCC
>JANVCJ010089695.1:0-10469 GCA_026413505.1 Epizoanthus ramosus
CGAGGTCTGTACGAAAGACGGAGGGCAAAATATTCTACCGGACAGACCGAACAAACGAGGTTATTAAGATTTTTATTATGTGGCTCATTTGTATTTATTTTGTTTCTTTCGACATTGTTTTGAAGTCTGCTACAAACGAAAAGTCTGTACGGTAAGTTACGGACCTAAGTTTTAGCCAATCAGAACACGGGAATTTAGTTACCGACCTGAGTGAATCAGTACTGCCATATAATAAATTTATTACCTGAATTTCTTATTGGCTGCTGTGGTATGATAACACTCCCGAGTGTAGCTTTGTGTAGTATGACTTCTCAGTACTTCCTTCCACTGCAGTGGTTCAGAGCTAAATCCCACTCCATGGCTTTGGGGTTGCACATACAACTGCCACATCAGGCAGGGCAGGGGGATTGATATGGAGCCTTGGGAGGGGAGGGTTGGCAAAACTTGTGGAACTGTAAGGGATATTCATCAGTATCTTAATGAGTTATATCATAACATATTATTGATCTATTCTCACTATTTATTGCCTTCTACAACTTACAATCCAGGTTAACAACATTTAACTTGTGATGTGTAATAACAAAAAACTAAACAGTTGCTGTCCTGGGACTGTCTCGCTGTAACCAGTTTCTGTATCACCCAATGCCACTGTCTCATACAATACAAAATGACGGGTTACTTTGGGCTGTTTTGCTGTCTTCTCAGCCCAGAACGACACGTGACCACTCAAAGCTATTATATATGGAATATTACTACAGCTCTCAAGGACAAAAACTGCAACTGTATTCCTTTAGTCACAACATTTTATTCTAGAAAGTACTTTTCAGGTATCTAACAACTCAACATTCAGGGACAGAAGAAAGGTAAATCAGCAGGTACGTGGTATAAGACACTACCACGTAGTACTGACTAGTAACTTGCATCGTACAAAAATCAGGTGCAGTGAGACTGTGCCAAGACAGCAAGTTTTACCATTCTAGCGACTTGACAGACAGACAGACAGACAGACAGACAGACAGACAGACAGACAATCAAAGTCAGTGAGACTGTGACAAATACAAAGGTAATTTCCTTACTTTGTGACGACTGTGGAGGCTGCATCCTGATGTCTACAGGAACATTAAGTTTATTCTTTATGACCAAAGCTGAGCGAACTGTGACCACCTTTCGGGCGCCGCCCTCCAATGTGACGTCAAACACAACGCGTACGGGCTGAACATCACTTCCCTGCAGAAGCACAGATACATGAATAGCATCACAACCGATCACGTTATCCTATTTGCTAGTACTAGCGGTACACCCAATCTCGTAGGTTCTTCTCCCTTACGGGGTTAAAATGTTACAAGTGACAATGTGACAACAATTAGCATTTAAGAATTCGTTCATGCGGATGTTTCTGACATATAAATAATAATAATAATAATAATAATAATAATAATAACTTTATTTATACACGATGAAGTTTTGAGCGTTTCCGCTTGTGTGGTCGTGTGTAAATAATAATAAAATAGCTATTTACGTTTCTTATAAAAAGGGAAAAGAAATTGTACTGCTAAAAACTGTATTTACAACTGTTAAAACTATTTACAAATGTTAGAAACTGATGTTAAAAAATGTATGCAGAATTTAATTTTCCTGATTGTCTAGCCTTATTTATTTAAGTCTTGATAGAGCATAGTAGCATGGTAATAACCTTTGTAAAGTCTGAAGAAATTCTTGTTAAATTATTTATTTATTTATTTATTTATTTTATTAGCTTCGCCACATTACAAAATAAAAGTAAAGAAAAACAACAACAACAACAACAACAACAAAGAAACATTGGCTGGGAAACTACAACAGCTGCAGACAATTACTGCGAGGCCGTGTGTAAAATAAAGTTAAAATGATAGTACTAAAACAAAGAACATCGAAGATATTAATAACATGAAACTGTGCGAGTTAGGCTGCGGGGAGTATTACATTTAACCAGAGTGTTTTGAAAGTCGTCATAGGTACTCATCTTTTCGTTGGTAATTTTACAATTACCAACTTTGATGTGATTCTTATATTTCTGGCAGTTTCATACCCAGATATCTCGATCCGAAACAAATGGGGACCTAGTGACGAAAACAGATCGCCGGGAAGACCTCTGCCAAAACTCTACTTCTGTAGAAATCTAAAACTCCTCGATATGTCCCTGTTTTCTATACACCATTTCAGTGGGATTGAAAACAATTCTTATGCATATTTCTATTTGTGACCGGGCAAATTAGATTATTAGATGTACCTCATACTGATAACAGAAGCTATTTGCTACGGGAAGCTATTTGCAATTTGGTCACGAAGTCATTTAAAATTAATCTGTGTATTAAACAGACTCGCAGGGGAGGGGAGGGAGGAGGAAAAGAAACTAACTGATAGAAGTCTCTGTTTATAATGTCTCGATAGGCCACAGGTCTCCCACATACGGGCAGAGCCACTGTTTGTTTCTGTCTATTTTACTAACATACTCGATGCAAATAATGGCTAAATTTTAGTATATTTTGGAACTACAAATTTCTACATAAAATGACTAAATAATCTTCAAAGCACTTACATTTCATCAATATCACTCAGTACCTATTGATTTTATATATCTACGCTAAACACATAAAAATGCGAAAAACATTCACGCGAGTCAGTAGTTGGTTATACTCGCCGCACGTTACACTAATGTCGCCAACTACTACGTTGTCTTATAATCTGGAAAGGTTGGCAACTAGAGATTATATGGACAACGTAGTAGATGGTGACATTAGTGTAACGTGCGGCGAGCACAACCGACTACCAGCGTGAACATTTTTCGCATTTTTAGGTGTTATTAGCGTAGATATATCAACTCAATAGCTACTGAATACTGATGAGACAAACATTGGCTCTGCCCATATATGGGAGACCTGTGGATTGGTTGCCTCAAGGCATTCACTGATATAGTTTTGGCATTCGTTCAGTCGGAGTTCAAGAGCATTCATAGGCATTCAAAGCCATCCAAAGGCATACAAAAAGCATTCATTGACATTCAATGATAACTTAATGCGATTCGTGTCTGCTTTGTTTGAAACAATAAGTGAAATAAGGCTCAATTCGGCATCCAAATTCAAATTTTCTACTCACCTTCCCGGGCGCAAATTGATGATTCCAAGATGGCGTAACATTGAACCATGTGTGCACGTGTGTTTGCATTTCTCCCCGTGATGCACCTCGGTTGTAGCGACAATATTTCCCGTGGGGGAAGGACGGTACGGTCAGTTGAGTTCAAAGGCACAATCTTACCTTGAAAACAGTGCCGCAGAGATGACGAAATGTACTTCAAAATAGGTTTTCACATGGTAAGCTTGCCAGCTAATCTGATGTCTATCAGTAATTTACAGAGCTAAAACTGTATTGCGGGCAGCCGGAAGCGAGATTGTCTTTCCAAAGACACACTACCCTACCCTCCTTAGTACACTTTTGACATTGTCCACTCCACACCAAACTCCAGTGGCATACAGTACGCCGACCATGGAGCTATTTTGCTGACACAGCAAATAGCTTAAAAAAATGTAGCCTCCCAGTCTTCTAGGAAGTGCCTTCCTGTGACGTCATGGATAAATTCATTGGAAAAACCTTCCCTGTCCAGCGTCCTTTTCCTTTTTAAAATATGTTAAGCGGAAGAAACTGTTACCTGGTCGTGGGTCATCTTGTAGCTTCCTGTAGGTTCTTACAAAGGAATGTTCTCATTCAAGGGCGTGTTCATCTACTATATTGTACAGGGTGAGTTCGGTTGAGTATGTTAAATGTTTTAAGCCCATATAGTTGTTGTCAACCTATAGTTTCGGATCGAATCACCAGATTTTTCCAACTATCAACAGCTATTCCAGTGTGTTCCCTCACTAGTGTTGACGGAGTGTCGGAGAAAAACCTACATGTCATCACCTAGAAAACAACGAATTGCAGATTTTCATAGTGAAGTGGGAGATTGCATGCATGGGGAGACAAAAAGCAGGAAGAAATCACGCGACCTCGGTAAAAATACATGACTGCGTGGCAGAACTCTGGCTTGCAAACCCAAATCAGCTTCGGACTCAAGTTTGACTTATGTAGTTTTGACGGATCCACTTAGGGACATTGTGTTTTCCACTTTTAGATTATTTTGCAACCAATTTTAATTTCAGATGCACCTTAAAAAATATTTATTCCGTTTGCTACAGCTCGAATTTGAGAAACAGGCAGCTGTATGCTCACTTCAGATAATGCAGCAGATAAAAAGATTGATCCTTAAAGACATCGGAGATAGAGTCCCACAAAATAAAATCTTTCACTTGTCCAATATTTCGGTTAGACTGCCATGAAGCCGGGTTTGCTATTATATATTGGGCGAGTAAAATTTTCTATTTTGCTTAGTAACTCTCTTTCTCCTCAGTAAGAATCGGTCTGCCGCATGATTCAAAGCTTTTTACGGATGCAGGTCTGCAGTATAGTAGATGCAGTGATCAGCGGTTTGACGGTTATAGTGCTTTGCATGTATTTAACGTACAAAAATTTAAAAACGACGATGGATAAGATACTAAAATATTAAAAGTTTAAAATTGCTGCAGTTTCACGCTCAATGGCGATCATCAGATTCCGATGATGGTGGCGATCTGATGAAACTGGATGAAACTTCATGTAATAATTTTAAAGTTCAGTTTAGTGTTTAACATTTTTTATATGTGTTATATACCGCTCTGCGCAAGCATTGAGCACTTTGAACCAGTGACAGCTTTAAATTGCAAACGTACTGCCGGACTATATTTATATATATTACTATATATTTATTTATTCCCGAAGTCAACTTAGGGCCTGTTTACATGGAGAAGGGTGATCCTCCTACATAGGGGCACCCTACCTAGAAGGGTCACCCTTCTCTCCCGTTTACATGGAGAAGAGCTGTCCCTAAGGCCTAGGGCTACCTCGCTGCACGAATCGCCGGGGAAATACCACGCGAAATACAAAATGGTAGAAAAACGTATTTTGACGGTAATTTCAATTGGAATCGTCTGGTTGGATCTTTCCTGCAACGCTGGAAAGCCTCTCCTGATTTGTAAGCGCGCGAAGTAGCTATTATAGCACTGAATTTGGCGCGAATGTGACAGTAACCTAGCCTTGGCAAAGTAGGGTGTCCCTACCTTGAGCGTTTACATGGAAAAAGTTGTCCCTAGCAAGCAGATAGGGTGACCCTCCACCTGGGGTGACCCTTCTCTCATGTAAACCAAACCCGTAAAATTTAAGAGAGAAGGGTGACCCTTCTAGCCATAGGATGCCCCTATGTAGGAGGGTGACCCTTCTCCATGTAAACAGGCCCTTAAGGTGTCTCAACACAGTTATTAGTAGACACAAGTACGAAATAGTTCTTACCCCTTAACGCTAAAATATTCCAACAGATTATAGAGACTTATTCAGTATTAGAATGTTTGTTCTACGTTAGCTTACCACGCTGGCAGTTTCCATTGCATTGAAATACTTCTAATAATATCCTTTAAAACTACAAAATACATAGAGGATATTACATTTACACGGTATGCTCGAAGATATGGATTTTATCTTCTCGTGACGCTCGTTCGGTTCTTTTTATTATATGGAAAACAAAAGAATAAGAATAAGACAAGGTTTAGGAAACCAAGAAAATCATGTTTTTAAAATGTAAAACATATCGATATGCCACGCACGCACGTAACATATCAGTGGAAAATATGCCACTCGGGACCCGGATGTAGTGTCGTATGGATTCTACGAGTGGTTTAGTTCTCAGTAAAATATTCACATCCATATAATAAAGAAATATATCTTTATGTTAAATTTTAAAGGAAGTGATACTGGCTCGGTCATATGCTTTCATAAAATATGAATGAAATCTGACAGGTCGAAAAGGGCGGTCAATACCTTAAATTACTCTAGCAGTTTTCTTGAAACGTCTCTATCAGAAATGTTTGATTTAGCGCAAAAACATTTAAACACTATAGGGATCAAAGTAACTAAAAGTAAAAGGCAGATGTTGAATTGTTTATGCAAACTGTAGCTAATTAAACCAAATTATCTTGAAAAAATGATAATGAGTTGTTTTAAGCCAATAAGAAAGTTAGAGGGACATGTAATAATTGAACTGGTTAATATATTAATAGAACAAATTATATCTGTTGAAATGATTGTAGGGTTGAATTTCCTGTGCTTTAATCTTTATATCAAAAGTATACAGCTTTCTAAAATCATATTTGAAAACTTGCTTCCTGAAATGAGTATTAGAATCAATATCAAGTACTAGAACATATAGAAACAAGAAACAGTTTCGATCAAACATATACTTAGCAATAGAGCTCTGACGAAGGGCTAGCGCTCGAAACGTCAGCTAAAATCTAATAGTGACTAATACCCACACGGTGACAAGCATAAACATCAACTTCTAGTTGATTTATCAATCTTGATTTGCCCTACTCGCCGACGTAGAACCCCTAGATTTTTTCAAAACTAGCCTACCAGAGATATACTAAAATTACGCAACTGCTTAGTCCTTGAAATTTGTCAATCTACGTGACGTATTCTATGGCACGCCACTTATTCGGATCTTCTACCTGAGAACCGGATAAGTGCTCAGTCAATAGGCAGTGACCTCATTTGAGCACTCGTAACATTAAAATTCAAATTAAGTGTTTTTATTCCATGGTCAAATGACACGAATGTATAATTTCACTAAGTTACTGCAAGTGAACAAAGAATGGCGAACGAAGCTATCAATAAGGCCACTGGGCTGAAAGCTGCGACTGTGGGAGTTGTGTTTATCCTAGTGGGAATAGCAAACAATATTACGGGAATTATATTATTATGGAAGAGTCATCCAGATTTAGATCAAGACTTTCTTCGTGGAGCTCACGGAATATGGTCAGGAATTCTGGTAAGTGTATTTTTAGCTTCCGCAAAATATTTTTTCGTTTGTGCTGTCCTTGACGAAATAACAGCTTGGGTAGTTTTGTATAGGCCCGTATGCAGTAGTTGAAATGATGAACTGATCTGGGTAAATAGTCAGTGGTTGGTTTTTACTGTCGTAATTTAGTGTTATGTTAAAATTGCTAAAGGTTTCGAATATAGTTACGTAGATATTATATATATGGGTTCTTAGTGTGTGATCAAAGCAGTGTGTAGGCCGTGTTGTCAATCATTACAGCCGGTTGGGCTGAATTGCGAAAGACACAGTAAAGTAACAAACAGAGATGGAACTATGCCGTAATACAGAACTTCAAAATGACTAAATTGAATTCGAATGATATAATAACAAAGTTAAACTGACTTCAATTACAGCACCTTCGGCGTTTATACTAAGCTCTCAAGAGTTTAAAACAAAAACAGAACTTTAGTAAAATACTTTCATTTGGGCCGCTCAACTTATATAATACTTAGCAGCAAAAAGATTCGTTTGTACTAACATGTATTGCTTATTGGTGTTAACATCGGAGCATGTACTGTATTTAGAGAATTTTACTGGCATTCTCACACACTGAACAATTCTGGAAATATAGGAAATATAAAATTATTACGCTTTCATATAAGTATAAATAACAATAGCATTACTGACATGGAAAAATTGTTTTCTTATATCACACCAATATCATAAATTATATAATTCCTTTCCACATGGCTATATTTGTCATCTCAGTGTTATTGCCGACTGTTGTCATTCACTTGTTGCAATTTTGCCGTTTATTTGGTTTTATATGATTCTTTTTATCACCTAACGAGTGTTCATGCTTGAATTACGGACCACCGACCACCTTCTGCTTTCGGTGTGTTTAAAATTCAGAGCCATGCACGACCCACTAGAATTCTCTGTTATGCTCTCAACTCTTACAAAAGTATATTTTTAACTGTAGGATATCTAGTGGGTTTATCGTGAGGAAATTAGATTCTAAACATGCAGTTACTAGAAATCAACGAAAATTATACGTTTGGATGTAGCGAGATCCTTTGGTGATTGTGTGCACGAACGCGCCTATATATCCCGCCTACATACACCAATTACCAATTCACGACAATAAGCGCCCTGAATAGCGCAATTTCCTGCGTTATCGTCTGTAAAGTTGAGAACCTTAAATGCAGTAGCTGGCAGTTGTGTGATAACTAATATTTGTATTGTGATATTTTACTAAATTCGGTGAAAGTGAGTGTATATAACTTTGCACAGACGTTTACTGAAATCTGTAATATAACATCAGAAACACAAAAAAAGTAAGATTGTTTATGTGTCGCTTAACATGTAGGCCAATATATACAGCAGTTTATATAAGCTAATTGACGTTAAAGTGTTTGGGCTACTTAATAACGTAACTACAGCAATGTTTCTAGCTTGGAGCCATTTAAAAGTGTTGTAAAGGTGCTTAGAAAACTTATAAGTAGCATAGTAAAGCTCAAATGCAGCAGAATTAGCTAAAATTCATTAATGCGCAATTCTATATCCACGAACATAGACGATTTGCTTTGGTACGGGAAAGACCAGAACTAGACGTCATTTCAGTCTCGTGAATATGCATGGTCAATCAGCTTTCTTAGAGAAAGCATAGGAAGTTTGTCTGATAGGTCGGAGTCCTCGTTGAGTTTGTAATTTCACGTTTCCCAGTAGTGGTATGAGTCCCATGAGACCTATTAACTATCAGCTACAATAGCAAGTGAAACTTTTGCAAACGGTTTACATTGCTGGATGGACACAGAAAATATTGAACAAATGTCTATTCACCAGGCTATATTTACAGGTAAATTCACGATTAACTCAACTTTCTGCTGTTTTAGTACGCTCAATACAGACATTATTTTACTACATCAGAAATTAATGCCAGCAGGTCTTGCAATACCCGTAGACTTCCTCCCAAAACTGAACGCAAAATTACTTCCGAAACTTGACAATCACACTCAAAATAAATAATTTTAAAAGCACATTGGCCTACATTTACATGCGTTTTCAAGATTATAAACTCCCCATTTTTAAAATTCGCAATGCCAAAATTGACGAATTCCCAATTTTTAAACAGCTCCCAGACTGTAGGCGTGAGCATTGTCCTGTTCAGTTCACATTCGGCCGAATTCTTCATCAAATATACAAGCGTGCACTGTAAACATGTACATGTAGTCATTCATATCTTGTTCATATTCAATTGCAAATATGTTTTGCTTGCACGTTAATACTTTAACCTTCAACGTTTTGCAATTTGCCTTGATCGAAAACTCTGTGTTTGATTTATAGTCTGGCCCGTGTGGTTTGTTCAGTATAATGAGGATTCAAAATCATCCAATCAAAGATCCAGAGATCCTCGCATATCCATTTCTCCGAACACACAAGATTAGTACCACTGCCTCTTTCAGCTCCGTTGCAAAAACAAATGGCTACGAGTTATAACATTTTAGGTCAACACACGAGCAAATTCAAACTAATCTATTCCAAGCTATTCCATGTGTAGGACCAGGCGTGTCCTTTCACCTTGGAACAAAAAGCCAAGACTTTTGATCCTGGTCAAAATATCACTGACAAAAAGACAGCTTTTGTGACCACACGTGCTCAAAAATGCAGTTTATTAACAACCTTCAACTGATTCCACGTGTTCTCTCAACCATTTTTGGCAGCAAAATTATTCAGTTTGAAAACGGAGACATTGAACTGTCTTGAGAACCTACTCATGGTGTGGTTGTCATCCGAAATGAAGAGAAGTGAGGGTATATGTCTTGGTTCGCAAAAATATGGTTACTTATCCACACTTTGCCCGAATAAGGATACAGAGAAAGGGAAGGAGGAAACAAAGAAAAATAACTAGGGGTGGGGTTAGATGGGAAGTTGGGAACGACGTTTCAGTGTCTCCTCGCTTTCCTTTTCATCCACTCTT
The DNA here is from genome assembly GCA_026413505.1 of Epizoanthus ramosus. Classification (NCBI taxonomy): domain Eukaryota; kingdom Metazoa; phylum Cnidaria; class Anthozoa; order Zoantharia; family Epizoanthidae; genus Epizoanthus; species Epizoanthus ramosus. The sequence goes on from JANVCJ010089695.1 coordinate 9,900, forward strand.
TCTCCACACTGTTTGGTTCCCTCATCTTCTTTTCTATGCTTTCCTCCCATTTCCACTCTTTTCCCCTAATGTTTCAACTTTTTTTTCATTTCCCCTATCCGTTTCTAGTTCCCTTTGCTATCTTTCCTCTTCTTTTTCCACTGTCCTTTTCTTCCTCAGTTCTCTTTGATCCTTTCCTTTCTCCACATTCTCCATCCTTGCATACCCGGCTTTTTCCTTCCTACACTTCTTTTACACGGCACTAAATAAACTTCAAACCGTGTTTAAAACACAGCCTTCCCCTTCCCCTCCCCCCTCCTACACCCCGCGCGCTTCTTTTCTCTATTTTGAACTTCATATCTAACGGCGTGTTTGTGGAATAAGTGTTAGTTATTAACCCCCGGTATACCCTGGCTGTTTGTTTTACGTATGCAAAGCTGAACATGGCATATACTGCGCATGCGCATTTCATCATCTTTTGTCTCACGTAATGTTCTTTGTCCACAGCTCCTCGTAGCAGGCTTCCTTGGCATTGCATTGTGGGTCAAAGTAAAAGAAATGCTGGTCAGTACATTAATTTGTTTTTGTCTT
>JANVCJ010089706.1:0-10468 GCA_026413505.1 Epizoanthus ramosus
GATTGATTGATTCAGCTTGTTGGTTTGTTGGTTTTATTACTGTCATGTGTTACCCTCATTAAATAAAGTATTGATTGATTGATTGATTGATTGATTGATTGATTGATTGATTGATGGGATTGATATCAACAATATTTGAAATGATTTGTTTTGTCATGAGGGTGAAAGATTTGAGCTGACATTCAAAGCACTAGTGTTTTTTTTGTTGTGACAAATTGATAAGGCTTAGTACTCCAACATCAGCTGACATCTTGTAGCCTCGCGGTAGAAAACGTAACACATATCTACTGCCTATATTGTTGACTAAACCACTTTTTTCTTGCTGTTTATTGGCTATGGTGCTTAGTACCCCATTTACATGTATTAAAAACCTCAGGTCAGCTTTGCATGACAATAAAAATATTATATATTTTTTGCCATTTCAGTTGCCAGGACATGCAGTTTAATATTTATAGTGTTGGACGTACTGAAGCCATTAGGACACAAGAGACTTATAGAAAAAGAACTGGAAGGTTTTGGAATCAGGTACATATTAATTATGTAAATAACAATAAGCTTCCTTGCCTGTTTATATATTATTATATTTATTTTAGTCTATTGTATATATTTGGCTGAATAAAATTGAACTTGAATAAGTTACCATACTGGTAGTACTATACAATATACAGTCTGTACTATTAAGTTGACAAAATAATTATAAGAACTATAATTCCCAAAAATGCACTATTATTCAGGGTGGGTATTAAGCATTTTTTCTGATCTTCAATATCTCACCCTGTTATTCCAGCATAATACCTGATGAGACTTCAGACTTTATAATAATAACTACAGACTGTAACTAGTATAATTATGCTCCAAATTATGTTGGTATAATTATTTTGACAACCATTGATACAGAGGATGGTGTAGCCATAATTACATCAAAGAAAAACTTAGTAATTAATTAAATATATGTTTTAACTTGTTTGATATCAACTGGGTCAGTTTGTGTTTTAATCATACAGTAACAAAATTTCTCAGTTCTGATTGGTTGAGAGTAGTGCAGTTCCTTTGAAATTGAGTGCAGATTTTTTAAATTGAGTGCAGAAAAGTGAAATCGAACGTTGATTGGCCAGTGAGAAAGTTGTAGCCAACCAGATCACTGCTACTAATATGCGGATGGCACTGGGAACGAGGTTAGGAACAAACATCCATTTTGTTTCTTATTGTAAAGAAAATTTTGAGTTTGGAAACTAGAATGTAGATGCAGATTTACTTGGATAGTTGTGTGTTCCAGAAAAGAACATATTAACCCAACACAGAAATGAATCAACAGTGAGTGGCTATAGACATTTAATTCATGAAGCAGAAAATATTCTATCCAGGAAAATGCTCAGGAAGACTACCGATCAAATGTCCACGCAAAGTCAATTGGAAAATAATTGAAGCTAAGTAGATATCTTGGAAATTTTTGTTTCTGTATGATTAACAAGTAATCACATGATTCCTCATGCAATTTTGAAATAAACTAGCACTCGTACATTTTTCAAAGACCACAAATTGAACTCGCTTACACTCGTTCAATTTTGTTGGTCTTTGAAAAATCTACTCATGCTAATTTCTTCCAAATTGCACTCGGAACCATGTGATTACCTGTACATATCTGCCATCCGTTTTAATAATTGTATATTTATATTGTGTTGTGGAGTACCTGTAAACTAGCTGGAAGCTAAGTGTATATCCACGTTAACTAAAGTATTGTATTGTATTGTATTGTATTGTATTGTATTGTATTGTATTTTATTGTATGGTATGGTATGGTAATGTATTGTATTGTATTGTATTGTATTGTATTGTATTGTATGGTATGGTAATGTATTGTATTGTATTGTATTGTATTGTATTGTATTGTATGTAAACAATAACAATGATGCAGGTAAATTTATATGCAATAATAAATTAAATACATTTAAAAACTTAATACAAAGAAGTCATTACAGTTGATAGGATACGAGGTTGTCCAAGTAGTGACTATACAGAACAGGTATTGAAATAATGACTTCAGGGCCGTAGCAAGCCATTTTTTATTGGGGGGGGGCAATTTTATTTTATGGGAGTGTGGTGGTGGTGGTTGGTACAAAATGAAGGACACGAAGGGTAGATAAAAGGTAAAGCTGAGAATGCTTTGGCTGGTTTTTGTTGGAACTAGACGTTATTGGATATAGTATTAATTTAAAATAAAATAAATTACGATACTATTCAGTACTTTGGGTTCACAATACAATTTTATTGTTAGAGCATAAATGTCCCATTCAGATGGCTGTTCAACAAGTTTATAGTTCTGACAATTACATATACATGTATCATCAAGGATGATATCATCGACAACAACAGCAACAGCAGAATATTATAACATTAATTAATGCAACCTTGTTACATTACAAAATTATGTACATGGCTCTTTATCAAGTTCAACCTAGCCTGTCAAAATTATTATTGTTATATTTCCCTTGCTACGGCCCTGAGTTCTTAGAATAGAACAGCTTTTACAGTCTGGAGTTAGATTGTTTCATTGTTTACAGCTGTGGGAAATGTATAAAATGTAAGTATTGTTTATTAAAGAGAGCATTTTGTAAATTTGTCTCAGTGTTGCTGTTAATGTACTCTTGTTTTCGTGTTACAGGTCCTTGCTGTTCACAAGTTTCGAACATTCTGTTGTATTAATTTCCAAGTTACAAACAATGTAAAGACTAAAAATATCACATTTAGTGTAAACTAGATACATGTAACTTCATTGTTTTTATGTAATCAATACATTGAAATAAACGTTTTATAAATATGTGGCATTGTTTATATCTCATCTCAGATTTTTGAGAATTTAGTCTTTTGCCTCGTTGAATCAATCAACAACTGAACAAGGTTCTGTAAAAAGTTTATTATCTCAAGAATAGATGATGGCTAGTGTCTAAGGTGTACATTACCCAGTTGGAGGTGGGGTGAGATTCTACTTTGCTATTGGTATTCTTAGAGCTGATAGGACGCTATATTTGTAGTTTGTAGTTCTCGGACTCGTCCATCCCACCCTATTTTAAAATGATTTTACAGTCCATTTGAACAGTCGGGCGTGTCATATGCTCGTCAGCATGGCGTCGCAAACGAAACATACTGAGATGCACCGCCCGCTGTATCGACAACCCGTAAAACGTAAACCTTTATAGTCGAGCCGCGAGCCTAGCCTGGCCCATGCCCAGAGACGAACTTTGCCATTACACCACACGAGTACATGTGATGAAAGGCAAGCCAAAGAATTTCACGTATCTCGGTTGAGCGCCGAATAAATGATATATGGAACCACGGCGCTGATGGATCCTCAAAGGTTGTTGGTTGCCACTCAACACTACGGCTAGCTATACCGATTTAGGGATTAGACACGTTGCTCGAGCTAGAAAGTCGCAGCCATGGACATCTGTTTGCTCTTGTTACAGTTGAGACACAGGTCACGAGGACAGAGATATTACTCCTTTCATCACATGCATTCATGTGTGTGGTGTAATGCCAAAGTTTATCTTTAGCTCTGTGCCCAGGTCGAAGATTTGCAGGATTTGACGATTGATACTTCAGCTTTCAGGCACAACGGGGTTCGGACATTTGTGTGCTATCATTTTATCTTCCCCGCACATTCACTTTCCGTCTTTCGTTTGACCAAAAACAAAATTGTAATTCCCATCCACGATATTAATTCACGCAGGGTCACACAGATATATGAATTTGTTCCTTCCCCAATGAAAAAAAAATCAAAATCTCCAGCATTTTGATTTCCACAGGTTCGCAACTATGGATAAATCCATCTTTATTGATTGATATTGTCTGCCCAAACGTAATCGGGTGTTTAGTTTGTTCATGCACCAATCTGTCCTATAGTGTAGTTGTTCAAGACTAATAATATAAAACTAAGAAAAACAAAATAAAAAAGAGCTGTTGCCTGACAGATGTGACAATCGATATAATTATTTTAATTTATATTTCTGATTCAGCGCCTGCATTCTTCGAGTTTCGTGCGAATGGATATCCATTATAAGTCCTGTAGTCCTTTCACGCCAAAAATAGTGTCTAATTTTTGGCCTGAGGCTGAAAAAAGAAAAACATCCGAAAATTGATTTTATTTGCCATGGCAAACAATGAACATAGAACAGAATGCCTACAGTTTGGTTTGCTAAAGCCTGGTCCTCACTGGTGAAATATAAAGAGGTGAAATACGAATAAGCACAAGAACACGAACACGTCCGTTCTTTCTTATGCGTTTTACTGTGCTTATTTCACATATTTTCAGGCTTATTTCACTATTTCACCAGTGAGGACCAGGCTTAACAGTAACAAGCCGTTTTTGAACTTTTCCAAAGAAACTTATTCTTAAAAGTTAAAGTAGTTTATATTTCCATTGAATTAATTACATATACGCCACTATTGTTTTGTTTATCAATTCAGTTATACATTAAGATTTTACTGATCATGTACATTTGGAACAGTCAACAGGCAATGTTGTATGAACATTAATTTATACAGCTTTCTACTTTGTATGCCAAATAAAAGTTCTCTGTGTGTCCTCGGCCTCGGGTATGTTCTTAAATATGTTGGGCTTTGTTCAGCCTCGAGTTCTTGAACAAAAACTGGATGTGTATAGCAGCCGAAACCTTGAACTTTGTACTTGTGACCACTTGTACTGTACATGACTATACACAACTGAGTAGAACGTTTAATAGATATCAACATTACATTCATATTTCGTTTGCTGCCATTAACGAGTTCCAACAACTACAAGAAGAGCGAAACTTACAGCTGCCGATGGCTGCGGCTTTCTAGCTCTAGCACCTACGTATCAATCGGTCTCGCTAACAACCGTCGGGTGGAGCGGCAACTGAGTCTGTTTAATGTTTTAATATTTGGCTTTGCCTTTCACAACATGCACTCTTGATCATGCGGTGTGGGTTAATGGCAAAGGTCCTCTCTGGGCCACTCCGACAAAGTTTTATGGATCAGCATGCGGTGGGGTTTGATGGAAGTATGAAAACGTGGACTGCAAGTAAGATCCAAGATTCATACGATTAGTGATTACAAGCATGCATACAGGGTTGCTCCCAATTGAAACCGAATTTTGTGCCGATCCGATATAACATTACAAGCCTCGCAATGGAGGTCCGTTCGATCTTTATGAAATAAATTAGATTGATCATCGGGGATAATTCATGCAGTGTGTGTACATGTTTGTGTGGGAAGAGGGGGGGGGGGGACTTAAGCCCCGTCCACACTAATGCGTTTTCGAAACGCTCCGGTTTGATTCTGCCGAAAACGCAGCAAAAGATTCGCGTCCACACTAGCGTTTTCGTATCCGTTTTGCTCGTCCACACTACAACGCTGAAAACGATTCGTGACTCGAACTGGGCATGCGCACTCAAATCATCTGTGTCCGAGTGCGATGATTGTGGACTGGGATCGACATCACCTGATGCGCGCGCGTGCATTCGTAAGCGACTCGTTTTCGAAAGCCTCCGTTTTCGCCGTCCACACCAAAACGAATGCACTGCGTTTTCAAATGACTCCGGATTCAGAGCGTTTTCAAAAGCCTCCGGTTTGCGTATTCAAAAGGCTGCGTTTTCCATCGTTCTAGTGTGGACAGGAGGCCAAACCGTATCGAAAACGATGCGTTTTCATTTGAAAACGCATTAGTGTGGACGGGGCCTTGTGGACGGGGCCTTGTGGACGGGGCCTAACATTTCACTTGTTAAAATCACGCGCACAGCATTAATAATGTCCATATTTTGCAGTATGTCGCGTCAGCAAACTCCATGCACAGAATAAGAAAGTGAAGAAAAATATGACTAAATTTCCAAATTTGTCAGTTCATTTTGAATGACTAAACCAGAAACACTTGACGAGCTTTAAATCACTGAAATGGAATCTGCGGATGAAGATAGGGACAGATAAACTGAACACGCTGCGGCTACCGAATTTCCACGGCGTTGTAAAGCTACCACAGAAATGAAAATGGAAACAAACATGACGCAACTGTGGAATATTTCGCTACGTTTTGCCGAATGTCAACTTCTTGGCTAGTTGAAGATTGGTTCAACTGGACAATTTAAACAAAAGTAAATCTATTTCGGTAATGACCAAACATAAGAGAGAAAGTTACACATTCCGGCTGTTATACATGGTCATGGTGTTTAGCAGTTTCTAGTTAGTATTAAAGCCAGGGACAATACAATGAAGGATCGACAGGAAGGCTTAAAGCACTGTTGTTAAAACAGAAAAAGAACAAAAGAGAATTAAAAATTATGTGACTTTAAACTTGAACCCGAAACGCATCAGTGTTCGCTTGACTAGTATATTTGTAGCTGTGATATGGCAATTTAGTTTGAGGTTTCACTTTTGAGATATGCCTTTAGAGATACCTTCGTCAGGGAAGTTTGCTTCATCTTTTCACTGTTTACTTTCTAAGTGCTTCAAATCCAGCAATTCATTCACCTTGCCCCACCAGCGTGAGCGTGGTTGGCGCAATCAGTACGATCTCTGCCTCCCAACCCGAAGGTCCCGCGTTCAATACTCGGTCTTGCCGAAGGTTAAATTTGTGCGACCTTCATTCGCCACACCGTCCGTGGACAGGGACGTTAAGCCGTTGGCCTGGTCTCTCGGCGTTCTATCGAGGACTTAAAAAACCCACACACTTGTCGACAAGGGTAGGGTAGTGATCCCGGTGTTGTGGCCTGCATCTCCATTATAACTGGCAGCCATCGGCACCGTATATAGAATGCATGGTAAAGCGCATCGAGACGTTAGTTAGGATGCGCTATATAAGCACCGTCATTTATTTTATTATTTATACCAAATTCCGAGTACAGTCATTATTTTCCAATAAATCAGTTTTGAAGCGTTGAATTCAGTATTTGTCTTTTTTGAAATTTCCAGCATCATAAAACATTAGTGTGCTTTACAAAATCCTCGATAAATTGGTTGAACTGTAGCATTTCAACCTCAAATTATTCTTTTTTTCTATAGATTGTTGTAGTTTGAAAAAATATATATATAAATACATTTATTGTTATTATTTATTATTATTTATTACTGCCTGAAATATATCGATTTAGACATTGCCACCTTAATACGGTTAATCGGTCTATCATACGCTATACTGTCTTTCATCTTACAGAAACAATTTCCTATTACAGACAAGTTCATGGATGTAATATCCGTTAATCGCTTCTACGATGCACCTTACTGTCTTTCATTTTACAGGAGCAATTTCCTATTACAGACAAGTTCATGGATGTAATATCCGTTAATCGGTTCTAGGAAGCGCCTCACTTTCTTTCATCTTACAGGAGCAATTTCCTATTACAGACAAGTTCATGGATGTAATACCGTTAATCGGTTCTAAGATACGTCTTACTGTCTTTCATCTTACAGAGACAATTTCCTATTACGGACAAGTTCATGGATATGTGCTTCCAACTATATCCGTTAAACACGTCAAACGTATACAGAGTATAATTGTCTTCACAGCCCTTGACTGAGAAATAGGACATTTAGAACAGTTGAACAAACGGCTTCTACAAAAGCTTTGTATTATAGGATCATGTTCAAAAGAGTAACATACTTGTTAGAATACTGTATGGATGAGATACAAAACCCTGGTAAAACAAGTTATTAAAATTGCGCATAGTCATGCCAAATTGAGCTGAGTTTCTACTAAATTGTTCTTAGTTTATCTCATACTGCACTCAGTTTATACCAAATCTCGCTTAATTTAACCCAAATTGCGCTTAGTTTATACCAAGATGTATACGTTTAGTCTGTACTAAATTGCGCTGAGTTCATGCCAAAATTGCGTTTAGTGCATATGAAATTGCTCTTAGCCAGTTTCTACCAAATTTGGCTTAATTTATACCAAATTGAGCTCAGTTCATGCCAAGATGCGCTTAGTTTACAGCAAATTGCCCTTAGTTTATATCAAATTGCTGTTGGCCAGTTTCTACCAAATTTGGCTTAGTTTATACCAAATTGCTGTTAACACATTTGGCTTAGTTTATACCAAGATGCGCTTAGTTTGCAGCAAATTACCTTTATTTTATACGAAATCGCGCTTAGTTATGTCAAACTGCTGTGAGCCAGTTTCTATTAAATTTGGCTTAGCTTATACTAAAGTCCGCTTAGTTCATACCAATATGCGTCTTCTCCTAGAGCACTTCGTTCCTCGCCGCAGTCCTAAAATAACGTGGGCTCTGGGAACAAGATTGGGCAATACATCGTAGTAGAATGATGTGCATGAGCAAACAATTTTTACAGGCAGTTATTTACAGGTGACGTCTTGATCGCTCAGCCACAATCCCGACCTCAGAGCCCGCGTATTTTAAGCCTTTGGCGAGGAATGAAGGGTCAAACATGTGCAGAAGAGAAGAGCTCTGGGCTCGAGATTGCGCTCAGCCAGTCAAAGCGAGAACAAATTCTGAATTGAATGATTAGTCAAGTTAATGTACCAATAAATCGCTGTTGTCATTCCTCCTAAGAGGTAACCTTAGCGGCTTCCGCTTAATGGACGGAAAGACCTTGTTTATCCGCCGACTTGGCCTAATTTCATTCTTCCTGTTGCCTGAAACAAACCTCTTCAGTCTTTCTTTTAGTACTTGCCTGAATGTTGTGTTTCTGTAAATGTTTAAGAAAGGATTCAATAAAGAGTTGATATTAAAACAAATGATTACAATCCAGTTGGCAGCTTCATCGTCCAAGACTCCTGGCCCATATGCATCAACAAAGTTGTCACTTCCATTCAGTTGCCTTCGAAGGTAGACAACAATTCGTGTAACAACAGGCAAAAGCATGAAAAATACATTTGTAAGAACTAACGCTGCGATTCTTTTAGCTAATGAAGATTCACGCCTTACTCCGCTTCTCTGGCTGGACTTGCGAACAATTGAGTAGATTCGTATGTACAGCGGTAGTGAAAAAGAATAGAGTACTATTCCTACTCCACTTAGAACAGCCGAGAGGATGAACGAACGATGGATTGGTTCGGCAACTATGAATAGACAAAGGTACGTTCCAGTATAGAGCTCAGCCACAGTTGAGTAAGTGATAATTGCCAAGGTTAGTATCCAGGTCATTATGATACAACGCCAAGCCACTCGTCGACTCATTCTAGATTCAGGCCTGGTGGCATAGGCTATGGCCAGGTATCGCTCAAGAGTCAGTAGGGAAGCAGTATTAATAGAAATTACTAACCCAGCAATGAACAGTTGTCCGAAATAACGACAATTCTTCCAAGGAATGTCATATATCCCAGGCTTGGCTGATCCAACGATTGCGCCTGATAGAATTGTAACGAACAACCCAAAGAACAGATCTCCAAGAGCTAAGTTCGCCGCAAGAAGTGTGCACACATTCTTGTTGAGTAAACGCGATGACCATACTGTTGTGAAAGCGATAAAGTTCACAACACAGACAAAGACACTAACTGGTATTTGTACCGCGAAAACGTATTTTATAACTGAACAAGAGTTTTGCGTGAATGTTGTATTTCGTACGTACGTGTAACACTTCCTGTGACTTCTGTTCCTGCAGATGTAACTGAAACCATGTCGACCAAAAGCAGTGTCTAACGCTCTTTGATTATGTACTCTGCAGTAGCAGATGTCCGTCGGGCAGTGAAAAGTTGTATTCGTCTTATGGAGTCGTTTCTTGCCTGTAATGCTGTTCTTCACCAGATTACAACTACTGCACTCCCTGTACCAAGATGCTCGTCGAAACTTTGTCAAACTCGGCAGTTTCAGATGATATCTATCGGGGGTCCACTGCGTGGCACCTGTAATGTCAATGGTTCTGAGTGATGGAAGATTGCATGACAAGTTGGCGTTTCCTTTCCAGGCTTTTAGTGGATTTATGCTAAAGTTTCTGTAAAAGTAATCATTATTTAGTTAGTGTGCAAAATATTACAAAATATAAATACAACATCAACTGCGTATTATTTTAAACTACATTGCATGCATTGAATTGTATCGCATTACTTTAGATACTGTTATATCGTTCAAATAGTACGGGCGTGGTGATTAGTTAAACAAATTAATCGATGTTACTTGTTTGCAGAAACATTACATTACATTACATTACGTTACGTTACATTACATTACATTCCATTACACTAGATTACGTTACGTTACGTAACGTTATGTTACATTATTTCACACTATATTGTAATTTTAAAAATATCTTATAATATATTTAGCGAATAAACCCCTTGTGGCGACAAGGGCAGAATATCATCCCATAGACCAGAAAGCCACAAGGGGTTTATTCGTTTTATAACCCAACTTAGTAGAAATTTGCCGTGTTCTATTGCAAATGGACGCATTTGATTGGTTCCCGAGCGTTTGCTATTAGCCGATAGTCAACGATTGGTGACATTTGGCGCGCGCGTACTAGAAATTTACACAAAATTATG
>JANVCJ010089717.1:0-10467 GCA_026413505.1 Epizoanthus ramosus
TCAGTTTTACAATTAAAACTGCTATCAATAGGGGCCCTACTTACTTAAATTACAATAACAATTAACATGATAAGATTCTAAGTTTAAGAACGAAGCAGGTACAGTTGTCTTCGAAGAATATAATAATTAACATTGTTTTTTTGTGCAATATTTTGCTTCCACGATTTATTTTGATGCCGATTACATAATTATTGCCACCGAATAAATCGCTACTTTCTGTTAAACTTTGTGATCTCGCTGTTGTTTTCCGTAAGAAATGAAAACATCAATGAGTTCCATAATGCCCTATCATCTACACCTTGCAAGCAAATAAGCTTCACTTCGGCATGTTTATATACACAGTTCTAGCATATTGTTTTTGTCGAAAACTTGTTTTCACTTGCTTCAACAACACCAGCACTTGGTGCAAGGAATTCTGTTCGGGTTTATAATTTTATTGCTGCCTCGCTCTGATTGGCTAATTTGAACGTCTCAGATCACCTGGTTAAAGATGCATGGCGACCAGACGAGGCTGCGATCAGCTGCGAAATATATAGTGTACCATTTACCTTTTTACAACCTTTTTACGAAATTTTATGATATAAACATAGATTTTTAAAAAGTTTTAATCCGAGGTACGCGTTAAAAGAGTTTAAAGACGAGAAATATGTTACATACAAATCGAGCTATTTTATCCAACTCTTTTATGGCTTCGACCAAGACATTATCTGAATACCATATAATAACAAAGCTAGAGTTACGAGCAATTTAGGCTTCATGCTGATTTCTCCAAATTATAAGAGTGGTTTTATTTTTTGTTCTGGCATGTGCATGAGTCAAAATATGGATATGGAAAGCGGTAATATAATTGCAAAGAATGCGAACCTTATCTGTCATCTTTCTGGAATGATACACAAGTATATATCAGAAATTAAATTTGACATTTCGATAATCACAGATTTTAATTTGAGAGCCACAGGTTTTCAGCCTTTTAAGTTAAATGTGAATGGATAATGGATCATTTTGCTCCCTGAAGCTAGCGTAAATACTATTATGGTAATCTATGCTTTTGTTTATGGTTATTCCGCCAGTGTCCAAAGGCGATGGCTGGAGTGGGTGCAGTCAGACTTTTATCAGTATCAGATGCGACAATGTCATTCAGAATTCCGACAACTGGAACAAGAATTCGGTCAGATTCGTCAGTCTCCTGATCCCCAGAGACATACAGACCTCCATCGACAGCATGTACCTTCTGATCCACAGCCAGACTGGTATGAGAACCGGAAACAACATCTGCAGCGAGACTTCCATCGCAAGCATGGAACTCCTGATCCACAGCAAGACTGGTATCAGTACCGGAAACAACATCTGCAGCGAGACTTCCATCGCTTTAATGAATCTCCAGATCCACAGCCAGACTGGTATAGACACCGGAAACAACATCTGCATCGAGACTTCCATCGCCAGTATGGACCTCCTGATCCTGAGGCAGACTTGTATCAGGACCGGGCACAGCATATGCAGGAAGACTTTCATCGTCATAATGAATCTCCTGATCCACAGCCAGACTGGTATGAGAACCGGAAACAACATCTGCAGCCTGACTTCCATCGCCAGCATGGACCTCCTGATCCTCGGCCATACTGGTGTCAGCGCCGGGAACAACATCAGAAGCCAAACTTCCATCGCCAGCATGGACCTCCTGATCCTCGGCCAGACTGGTGTCAGCACTGGGAACAACATCTGCAGCCAGACTTCCATCGCCAGCATGGACCTCCTGATCCTCGGCCAGACTGGTGTCAGCAATGGGAACAACATCTGCAGCCTGACTTCCATCGCCAGCATGGACGTCCTGATCCTCGGCCAGACTGGTCTCAGCACTGGGAACAACATCTGCAGCCTGACTTCCATCGCCAGCATGGACGTCCTGATCCTCAGCCAGACTGGTATCAGCTCCGGGAACAACCTCAAGAGCCTGACTTCCATCGTCATTATGGATCTCCTGAGATGCAAACAGACGGGTATCAAAATCGAATATTATTCAATGAAGACCAACGAAGGTTGATGCAGAACTACCCAGGCCCTCTAACAAGGTAGGACTGACTTTGTGGATTTTCAAGTTTGCAATTTTGTGTGATTTATTTATGTCCAGTGATATATCTCAGCTATATGGCAGTGATTTCAATATTTAGGAACATTCATTCATTCAATTATACCAGCACACCAGCATACCAGCACAATAACTAAAAGATAAAGGAACACCACGTGTGCAATAATAATAATAATAATAATAATAAAAATAATAATAATAATAATAATAATAATAATAATAATATGTGAATTGTATAGCCGGTAAAAAGATCTTTTAACGTTAACTCAAAACATGTGTTTATAGATGTATAGCTAATAGGTTACGCTGGTCGTCCTATTATGCTATTTTTAGATTTTCGCATCCATACGTTTAACACCGCTATAATAATAATAATTTGATAATAACAATAATAATAATAACAATACAATGAGTGGGAGGTCGGTACGGGAGAATATTTTCCTCCAGTTCTTGAGAGCGGAGACCTACAACTTTTTCTCTCGCTTATGACATGTTTGCAAAACATACCTATCGTATAGAGAAACGTATGTACAGTAAATACAGTCTTAGCTTTAAATTAATCACAGCGCTGAGATTTAGTTACTAACCTGGAGTTTCAACTTGCCATACAATAAACTTTATTTCTAACGTACACTACGACTGGTGAGAAATGGAACAAGCTCCCACCAGTTGTTCTTTGGATATTGTCTTTGATATCTTATCTTGTTTTTGCCGATATGTTTAAATCGCAAGTGTGAGCCAGGGTTTAATACCTAAAATGCTTTAAGTGGTTTTCCTTCTATTTGATAACTGCCCCACCCTCCCCCTGACCGTTTGCGTTTGTTGTATTTTCAGCAATGGAAATGTCAGAAAGGATGTTATTAGATACACATCCGAAATGGCAGTAAAGGTGCTCAAAGACAGTACGAAGTCAGTTGTTCAGAGACAGTCTGCAGTTGTGATGTGGAAATTTTTGGAACTTCTTTGTGTGCAATATGGGGTAAGAAATCCAACAACAATGCATCATCTCCATTTTAACTATTCCAAAATTTATCAAAGTAACAAAATAATATCAATACCGTGACGTGTTTGGCAATATGATGAAAAACTGCTAAGCTGGGTCTACGCTAATTCTCAACCGAACTTAAGTTTATTTAATAAGCTATTTCAAACCATTAAAAGTTTAAAAAATACATTTCGTCCCATAACTATTATTAAAATAGAAAAATTGTTTATCAAATACCTTGCCAACTTGAGACTTGAGCTAACACAGGTTCCTACGTGAGTCGATTTATTTACTCGGTTCTCGTTTGAAAACACACCTCGTCTTTGATTTACTTGCTGCTATGTACAATTGAGAAAGCAAGCTGTGCTTGTTATGAATTGTAAAAATGCAAATGTTTACCTGATTCTTAGCAGTTTCGCGTTTAAAAATTCTTCAACTCCTTTGTTCAAGAGATGTTTCATTCGGAATGGAACAAAATGAGTTTGATAACTATATATCTGCATTAACTTGACAAACGTTTTCCAATTTCATCTCACATTTTAGACATTTAGCTTGAGAGATGTTGTCGATCTTCTGGTTGAGCAGTTCCATGAATTTGAGAAGCATTCTCAGCCTAAAGCCACGAGCTACTTCCCGACTACTGACACCAAGAGCTCTTTCGCACATCCAGACGAGACCAAGGTGTCAGAATTCCGCATCCTGCTTGTCAGCGGAAACAAGGAGGTTAGTATGGTGTGAGTTTATTTCGGTCTGTGACCATGTGATAACAGGATGACGATTCTGAATTTAAGAAATCTCTAAGGTCCCTTCCTTTTGTCTGATGTAACCGGAAATGGAATCGTCCGGGCGCCCGAGAGTATTTTTTCCGCCATAACTCACCAAATTCCCGCGCACCGGTCGGCAGTAATGGGAGCTCTAAGAATCTAAAGGCTGCATGGCGGGCACTGGGTTTGATAAGCCGGTTTGACAAAATGCTTTCAGTCTCATCGAGATACCTGAAGTAACTCAACTACAAGAATATGTTTGTTCTATGGAGCATCAACAAATCATGGCTATTGCTAAACGAGCACTTGAGACTTTGAGAAAGGTTATAACTTCAGCTTATATGCAAATATTCGCCTGTACGCTGAAACATTTTCATCAGAAACTTTGTACTTTCTGTGACCTTAGCGAGATCACCTTAGGAAAATGCTCCACTCTTACATACAAATGATATTATATATTATTCTTGTAGATATTGCTAACTTTTAACATTCTTTTTTATCTTAAAAACAACATTGTAAACGCATTGAGGCTTGCTAAATGCGTATAAGAACGGTTATTATTATTATTATTGTGTCTATGCTTATGTCTGTGTCTAACTGAACATTTTGGCCTCGCTGTGCTTACATCTGTATCTGTATAGATCTTTGCTATCTTATACTTGTGAAAAGGCCCAGTATAGTATCATTTAATATTTTGCTTTTAGAGAAATTATATTGTTAGTACGTCTATTTTCTCTTTTAAACCGTCATTTTTCATATATTCTAGGCAGCACTAGACTTTGCTGTACGGCACGAGATGTGGGGCCATGCAATGCTTCTTGCCTCAAAGATGGGTCCTGGATACGTTACAAACGTTGCGACCAGGTAACAGTTGACCATAATAGAAAAGATGGCGGCTGTACATTTAACCACAATACCTTGCGAACCCAACCGAAACCAGAATTATTTCTTTTTGCAAAATTCGTCCCTGTACTAAAAACATTGTGAATGTTAGGTTTGAATTATGGGTAAATGTATCGGTCGCCGGCTTTTTGGGTATGATTAATTCACACCTTACCACCTTACAAACACAAGAATCCTCCGCGTGATTTGAAACCCTTCATACCTTATTTGGTGCTGAAGTTTCCACACTCTTTTTCAACGAACTGTGCCGAAGCTGCTGCGCATTGCTTGGATTATTGATACGATTTTTCTCTGTGAGGGTTGATATTCACTAAGCCATAAATGCCGAAACTCTTCGGAAAATCGTTCGGAAAACCTTCTGAAATTTTTGGCAATTTATGGCAATTTTCGGAATATCTTTTTGGAAACGCTCAAGAATGGTCGAAAAAGTATTTTTAACCTATTTGGATATTTTTTGAGGATATCGGAAAATCTTCAAAAAGCTTTAGCTAATTGTTTTTGGGAAATGTTCGGAAACCATTGGAAGTTTGATGTCTGATGACGCTTTAAGGTTAGTTATGTCGTTGCTTCGGTTATTAAATGACTAGAGAGTTCCGCAGAGGGAGAATTGTTATTTTTCACATGTGTTTGAATACAATATTCCACGTGCAAATAGAAGAATACATGGCTGTGCAAAGATACGGCTTTATCTTCGAGTGTCGGATGTAGTAACACACGAGTGAGAGCAGCGAACGGGTGTGTTGCAAAACTCGGCACGAGAACTGAGATAAAGCTGCATCTTCAAAGAGCCATGTAAGTTTCTTTTAATCATATAAAAATCCATATGAAAAGATGAAAACAGCGAAGAAAAGTTTAGCTGACTTTATTCAAAAAAGTATAGAATAGCCAACAATAATTTATATGTACAAAGATATGACTTTTATCATCACTGTTAATACTCGGATTAACTCGGATTCTCATATACTTACATCATTTCAAGATTAACGTTATCTCCTGAAGTAGTTAAGAATAGTGTGCTTAGAAGCTAGTACTGTTGTCAGCATGAACACTAGCGGCACAAATGTGCGTAGTTCTGACACAATCTTCACGTGGTGTCTTATTATCTTAGGGGGTCAATGTCTTATTGAAGTATTTATGACTTTGTCAGCTTTCAGCAGACCATTCCGTCCACTCACCCAGTAGAGACGACATCCCAACACATGTCAGGAAACGAACCTGCTGCCACTGCTGTAAGTAACATTCAGTACCACAGGTACACCAGATGAATGCTTTAATATTAGGTAAATTTAACATGTCTATTTATGCCACTTATCGTTCAGTCTAAAATACTCACATTTGTAAAACTTCGATTGTTTTATAGATAACCAAATGCATGCCATTAAATAGGAAACTCCGTTAATTAGAATAGTCATAAGAAGAAAGGAACCGGTGATATTTGTACAACGACACAGAGGATAGAATCACGCAGCTCCATTTCACTTTGTTCAGAAATCCAGATTTCTATAATTATGCATATTGTGCTTTTCAACATTTCGTATGACTTATTATTTCAAATTCTAAATTTCTTTCATTCTTCATTTCTTGGCGACTTGCTAGTATCTGAAGATGTCTTAAAATCAATTCCCATCATAGAGACGAGTGTCAAAAGCTCATTGTCATTTGCATTGTCATTGCATTGCGTTGTCAAAGCAGCTTGTTGACCAATAAAATTCGAGAGTTGAGCACTGGAAACCAATCAGAGATGAGAATTGGCATTTGCTTAATTACTGCTACCAGTTTCACATTGGTATTATTTAGTTACGAGTTACGGAGGGGAGTGGGAGGGAGAGCAACGGGATATTTCCACCCCGAGTTCCTGGAAGCCCCCCCCCCAAAAAAAAAGCTATCGAAATAGGGTTATTATAGAGTCTCAGTCTTTCGTAATAAAAATGGGATATTATAAGGGAGGGTGGATAAGGAAAATAACTGCAATAGCAAAAGGAGAAAAGCTGAGTTAGACCAAATCGCTCGGTCCTTGCCAGGACATCAAAATCCATGCTACCCGGGTGCGTTTTACTCTCACTGCGTGTTAGAACCAGCAAAACAAACAGATATAGACGTATTCAGAGTTGGTATTCCCTTGACAGGGTGGCAACGAATGGATGCTACACCTTGCCTCTATGATCAGCAACCCTTCACAGGTCCCGGATAATGATCGCCGTAATGTTACCATGTTGGGTGACACTCTTGGTGAGTTGATAGAGCTCATTAATTATCAACTAGCAACAATTAGTCCAGGCAATGGTAGACAACTATGATTACAGACACGATGTGAAAATTTAGAAAAATGATTTGGTACGTACACTGAGGTGGCACTTACAGCGGTTCAAGGTACACAACAAGTAATGGAATTTGAATTTGTGGTTTAATAGTTGTTCGGCTAATATTTAGATTTATTTCAGGGGGGCAGGGTCCTGGGGAATCGAGACGTCAATCGAGACGTTGTTCAATCCTACTTTGATTTTGTAAAATATCAGTAGGTGTACGACTGGTTTGCAGCAACAATGTTTGAATTCCCATTCCCCATTCCCTAAATGATAGTTTGCTGGGAGGGCCGGAAGTCTAAATCATTTAAGATCGAAGAAACTCTTCTTCCTCCAAAGATGGTTCAGCATCTCCTCCCCCTGAGGATGGTTTATAGGGAGGGCCAATGTAGAAAAGCTACTTGAATACCCCTTCTTCTGAGGATGGCTTAAAGAGAGGCCCGATGTAGATCATCTAACATCGAAGAAACGCTACTTCAATATCCGTTCTGAGGATGGTTTGCAGGGAGGGCCAATGTAGATCATCTAACATCGAAGAAACGCTACTTGAGTACCCGTTCTGAGGATGGTTTGCAGGAAGGGCCAATGTAGATCATCTAACATCGAAGAAACATTACTTGAATACCCGTTCTGAGGATGGTTTGCAGGAAGGGCCAATGTAGATCATTTAACATCGAAGAAACGCTACTTAAATACCCATTCTGAGGATGGTTTACAGGAAGGGCCAATGTAGAAACGCTACTTGAGTACCCCCTCTCCTCTGAGGATGGTTTACAAGGAGGGTCAATGTAGATCATCTTACATCGACGAAACGCTACTTAAATACCCGTTCTGAGGATGGTTTACAAGGAGGGTCAGTGTAGATCATCTAACATCGAAGAAACGCTACCTGAATACCCGTTCTGAGGATGGTTTACAAGGAGGGCCAGTGTAGATCATCTAACATCGAAGAATCCTTTCTTGTTACCCCCTCCCTTCTGAGGATGGTTTGCAGGGAGGGCCACTGTAGATCAACTATAAAGATGCAACAATCCTTTCTTGAGTACCGCCTCTCTTCTGAGGATGGTTTGCAGCCAAGGGCAATGTAGATCATTTTAAATCGAAGAAAGACTTTTCGAATACCTTGTGTCCCTGAGGATGATGAGCAAGAATGTCTAGGTTAGATCTCCTAACATCGAAGAGACACTGTTTGAGTACCCCCTCCCCTCTGAAGTCGGTTTGCAGGGAGTATTATAATTTGCAAATTTGTACTTAGGTGTTGTCATTTAAAGGTTGTGTTTGTACAAAAGTACATATTGTTGTTCGTGTTGATTACAATCACGAACAAACCCTTTTTGTTTACCACTAACTAGTTGTTTCTGTTACGTTGGGTACTTTTAACAGCTGCAGACGGACTGATGTACGCTGCCCATCTATGCTACCTCCTGGCTGGGTGGCCTGTGGGTGATGCCGCTCATGAAGATACCAAAGTGGTCCTTATTGGGGAGAACCACAAGTAAGTCCAGGAGACACCAATGTATATTTCAACCTTTCTTCTTGTTAGCGTATGATAGCTTGTTTCGTATGGCCTTTGTTTATGATGCTACTGTCAATATTGTATTATTGATTCGTAACAGTTGATGCCGTCATTTGATATGCTAATTTATTACCATTATTAATGATGGGTATGCCGATGATGATGATTTGATAATGACGAAAGTAATAATTACAAAATAGTAATTCAGTTGCAAATCTTTTACAGGACAAACTCGGATTTTAAGATAGAGAATTTCCAGATGACAGAGGTAAGGAGGATTTCTTAATCCCAAGACGCTTTTTATTTATTTTGGGTTTACCATCATCAAAATTTTGCTAGCGTTACGGCAAGGTTTAGTATTGTGTATCTACCCATAAATAAGAAGACATTCCCGCTATTGAAGGAACAAACTAGGCATTCTGGGACAGGAGGAATACACTTAGCATAGTTGGATGGAACGGTGAAGGCTGTGACAAATCCCTTACGGGGTTATCCAGAGGTTAGGTGTTTTGTATTTGTTGCCGGAATCTGATCTAGACCAGTGTGACCGGCAAATCGGCAATGTTCCGGAACTGGTTCAGGCAAGACTCGCCCTGCTGCTACTGACTAGAAGCGCTGCGCAGTTTGCCTGTTTAGATGCGACGTTGCTATAGAAACATGGTACGGTGAACTGACTCCTCAGATTGCCTGTACCTCGACAAATTGAAAAGCGCCCTCATATTTGAAGGTTGATTGACGTTTGTCAGTACTGCCCGTAACGTGTTGTTCTTTGTTTGCACGTGACGTCATAGCCACCATGTTGGACCCTGATAACAATAGGGTTGTATTACTTATTTTTGTTAGGGGCTGCAACGTGGCCGCCATGTCCTTTGTCAATCGAATCTCTGGGGACTAAGTGAAAAGCAGCAATTTTGTGGTTTTTTTGTGTTTTTGTTCTTTGCGTTATTTTCCTTGCGCTTGGAAAACTTTTGTTTGTTATTGTTCTTTGATGATATTCTTTCTTGTTCTTGTTCTGCTTTCTGTTCACCTCAGATTAGATCAATCATTATTGCTGTTATATTTACATTAGATATTCGAGTATGCCGTGAAGTTGGGGACCAATGATCGCTTTTCTATTCCATCGCTGCAGGTACGTAATAACGACAGGTTTCTTCCCTCGTTTTGCATGAACTAAGAAATGCATAGTGTCCAACGTACAGATGTACTGAAATCTGGACAATTTTAATGGGGAGGGGCAACTTTTGCAAGCCGGTGTCGATGGCACTAGTCTCTAGGGGGATCAGGGGGTATGGACCCCCAAAGATTTTGAAACCGGAAGCCTTAAAACGCCATTTCCAGAACACTTAGATCGATATTTATGCCAATATGTCTCCGAAAATGTATCGTTGTTTTGGAAGTGATCTCTAATCAATAAGAAACAACATTCAGCGAATAGGTTTTATAACGAATACTGTTTGTAATACGTGAATGGACATTCAGATTGGGTCACTAAAGCAGCAGGTATAATACGTACTCGGTAGAGACTTATTTTTGTATCGGACATAGTTTCAACTGTGCAGGCCTCGTTATACTTTTCAAGCAGAAAATGAAATGATAGGATAACACAAAACAGACCTTGTAATTGTTTCCCTAGATTCTCACTTTTAGCTGTGGGGATATTCACCGAAAACCAAACTATTCTGTCAGTGAAATTGGGAAATTTCTTTAATATGCTGGAAGCTACTCACACAAGGCAGGAAATTATATTTCATAGATCACATGTAGGTGCAATATATATAGAGGATATTACATGGCCGTGCGGAGATACGATTTTTAACTTCGAGTGTTGATAATATCCTCACGAGTGAGCGAAGCGAACGAGTGAGGATGTTTTCAACACGAGAAGATAAAATTCGTATCTCCAAGCG